>PVIR01040062.1:0-13550 GCA_004026965.1 Petromus typicus | reverse complement strand
AAAAAAACTACAGTGAATAGGCTTCTTTGTCATCTAGACTAGACTTTAGTGAATAAAAGTAAAACTGTACCACTCTGAGAAATTTGTGCTTCTGTAGGGGCAGACTCTCTATGAAAGTCTTTGTACTTTCAAATTAAATTTTTCTCTGAACTCAAAATTTCTCTAAAAAGAGTCTTTTAAAAATAAAGTCAATTTATAAAATAAGATATGTGACATGACTGTATCATTGATGACTATACTTCTATCAATGAGCTACAGCTGTGAAATATGCAGTGTATGTGTATTATTTCTCTCTTCTCCCTCCTTCTCCTTCTTACTAACCACTGTTTCTTTACTGTGATTAAGAAACAAGGCATCAAGCACTTAATTGTTTGCAAACCACTAGCCCTTTCTCATTTCCAGAACTCAAAGGATTGGGGGGAAAAAAAACCTAAGAATTGTGCAAAGATGATAAGAAGTGGCAAGTCAGGAGGTATTCCTCATGTAAAATTATCCAAAACAGCTCACTCTTGAATAGGTCCACTAGTTGAGGGTCATCACTTTACCAGATGATGTCACACAAAGATTTAGAAAACACAGGTTGGCAGCAAAGATTATGCTCTGTACTATTTCCTCCTCTTCAAAGACTGGCATATTTATAACATCTTCTTTTCACAAATGACTCCTCTCTTTCTCATTTATGAGTGCCACACAAGCCAATGTATATCATCGTTCTTTGAGGGCAACACATTAGTTTGGCGTCATTGAAGTTCCCCTCTATCTTTGGCAAACACAGATATGTGAATGGAACTAGTTCTAATACAATGAGAAGTTTCATTTTCTTTAATTTTTATACCATCTTTCACTTGTACTACATAGTATCAAAGTACCCAAATCAATAATTCCATTCTCATCTATGATAACTTTCCTTGGTATCCAGAGCATCTCCACTATCTGCCAGAGAAAATCATAATCAGTAAATCTGAATCAAAGTTATCAACAGAACTGACAGCTCCGTAGACCAATATTATAAAGAATTGTCACCTCTACTCTGTTTCCAAAGAATTATGAATAGGTTACCAACCCATGTCTGTCTCTTATCAAGACTGTAAAATAGACATGTTATCTGTAATATCTTTAAAAAAGCATTAGGTCTTTTTATCTTTGAGGTCTTAGACTTGCACCATAGTCTTTGACACCAACAAGAAAAATCCATATTCACTTTGCTCTTCAAATTATTTCTTCATTCCCAGAATTACCTTCCTCAGTTCTAAATTCTAAAATGAAAATTTTACCCATGTGTCATGGGACTGTCTCTGAGTTAAAATACTCAGATCAATATTTTTATCATCAACTTCTATATTAATGACATTCTCAGTGTAGCATTTTCCCAAAGAACGTGTCTCTGAGATCCACTTAGATGCCCAAATGGAAGCTAGACTCTCAATTCCTTCTCTTTCCCTCCTCAGCTCTGATCTTCAAACCCTGTGGATTCTGCCACAATAATCACTCTCCTGCTCCCTGCTCAGTGACACTATCTCAGTCAAGTCCTTCTCTCTGAGTTGTGGGGTCCCCTGAGGCCAAACAACGCCGGCTCCATCAAGGAAGTGCAAGGCAGGAAGTAAACAGCGGGCCCCCCTCTGGGCCACAGTGATTAAAGGAAAACAAATAGACAAAGACTACCCCCATGGGGCTGGTTTGGGGAGGTTGAAAACAAGGAAGTGGGGCTGTATATAAGGGCTGAGAGCGCAGGCAATAAAGGCTTCTCCACCATTTCGTCTCCTCGTGATGATCCCCGCCCGTGGTTCAATGCCAGATGAGTAGCCCTCGGGAACAGGACCTGACACTGAGTCACCAGCAGACTTCCAGGCAGGACTTCTTGCACCTATTTCTCCCTGGTAGCATCTCTGCACATGGTGCTTCCTACTTCTTTAGTTCTGAATCACAGCTGTGTTCTGTGTAAAACCTGGGAATTACTCAACATTGCCTTGGACATGTAGTACATACTCCATTGGAAAATTGATTCTTTTTCTGAGTTAGTTTTTTACCATATTCTTTCTTCTTTCTCCCCTAAATTCTACAAACCAGAGAAAGTGCTCTACACATTGTTTTATATTTAAATTAAAAAAATTATGTTCCAATCATGTTTTACAGTTATTTCAATTTTGCATCTTTGTGAATAGGGAGAAAAAGAACAAAAGTTTAACTGAAAACTTTTTTGTTGTTGTTGTTGTTGTTTTTTTTTTTTAGGTTTTTTTGAGACAGGTTCTCGCATTGTGGTTCAGGCTGGCCCTGAGCTCAGCCTACAACTCACATCACAGCAATCCTCCTGCCTCTGCCTCCCGAGTGCTGGGATTACAGGCGTGAGCCACCACGCCCGGCACTGTGGTGTGTGGTACTGGTTGCTGCTGGGCGTGAATCTCCACGCCCAGTATGGTATGTGGTAACCGGGGATCGAACCCGGGTCCTTGCGCTTGTAAAACAGGTGCCAGAACCACTGAGTTAAATCCCCGGCCCCTGAAAACTTTTTATTTAACTTGCTCAATTTATTTTATGGAAATATACTTCACCTGGTATAAATCTCACCTTTTCCTCGTGTGCCATTCAATGATTTTCTAACATATTTAAATCATGCAAGTGTTTCTAATTCTACTATCATTCCAAAAGAAAACTACTTGTGAGCAGCTACTCCATAGTCTTCTTTTCCCCAGTTCCTGTAAATAATCTATTTTCTCTCTCTGTGGATTTACATCCTTTGTGTTTTAAATAAAAGCAATCATTCAATGCATGAAAAGATTAAGTTTGATTAACATTTGTACATGTATAAGAATTTCACTCCTTTTTATTATATGAATAATATTGCATCTTGTTTTTCATTCATTCATTCATTACTGCAATTTGAATATTGTGCCTTTGGGGCTATTATAAATAATGCTACACTATGAACAATTTATATGTAAGTGTTCCATGGGAACATATGTTTGCACATATTTTTAATACATAAGGTTTACATTTGTGTGAACTTGGTACATGTACACAACTCATTTTATTCCCCTTTTATTCCATTTCCCTTCTGTTTCTCTCTCTCCTTCCCTTGAACCACATCCCATTTGAGAAAGGTCTCTCAACCTCTAATTACTTTTTATTTTGATGTTTATTTATAATTTGTTGTTTCTCATATTAAATAACAATGAATGGTGGGAATGTGCACTTTTAATTCTCTTAGGTATGTTAGGAGAAGTAGAATTTCTACGTATATGTTCTTGTTTAACCTTTTGAAGAACTGCTGGACTTTTACATTTCTGCTGGCAACACATCCTCATTCTTTGATTAGAATCATTCTAGTCAGATTCTGAAGTGCTCTAATGCCTGATGATATTGAACAGTTTGCATCCTACTATTTCTATACCTTCAATGGAGAAATGTTTATTCAGATCTTTTGACCATTATTTTCATTGGTTTCTTCTCTTTTTTATTATGGATGTCCCACTGCTTGTCAAATCCTTTCTCCTTCACTAGCCAGCATGCTCCTCCCCTTGAACATATATAAATTTGCATGTTGAATACTCTCCTATATATCAGGCAGATCATAAATCTTTTATTTTTATACCTCTGCTTTTACCAGTCTTTATAGCTCTGTATTTGAACATTCTGACAACTTGATGGCCTGCACAGATTTGGGGGACTACCATGTGACTTTGCCTAGTCATTTATTCTCTCTAAATTGTAGTTTCTGTAAAGTGAGTTAAATAAAAGTCTAGCATGTAGGCTTGCTTAGTGGAAATAGTAAGTTATAGTGCATTTAGCCCATTCTCTGAAACATAATAAGCATCAACAAATATCTCTTATTAGTTCGTGTCTTATAAGGTGCAGGCACTAAAGTGAGATGGGGAGAATGACCTGTGGTAGGTAAAGAAAAAGGGAGGGGGAGCCTACCCATGGAACACCAAATCTAGTACCAATGAAAGGGACTAAAAATAAATAGAAGGGAAGGATATTCAGTCTAGTGTGGGAAACGGGCATGTAGCCTGGATAGACTATCAGGGACTGAAAGAGGGCTGCTGCCCTCACTTCCTGCTTCATTATTTTGCTGCCTTCTTGCCATTTTCCTGACATGAACTGTTTTCTCCTCTATGATGTTCCTCTGCCATGACATCTGCCTTTGGAGCTATTCACCTATGAGCTGGAACCTCTACAGACTGTGAGTTAAATAAACTCCTCCTTTAACTTTGTGTGTTGAGTATTTTGTCTCATGAGAAAATTAAGTACATAAGACACTCTCTGTCCTGTTAGGTTGGCCTTGAATGTTTGCTGTACTGGTCCAGTTTGCTGGACCAGTCACTGTCTAGGGGTATGGTTGGTGGTGAATGAGACTTTAGGAGAAGGCATCACTCAGCTTTGCTTTTGACAAAAGAACTGAGTGGACCATTTTAATGGCACTACATAGTGCCTTATGAAAAATAAATATTTTATTATTACATAATTATATAATATAGCTTTAATCATATCTCCAGTATCAGAGTTTTTTAAATTATGGAGCATTTGTCTTTTTATGTTCATAGTCAAGACATCCAGAAATAACATAGCATATATTAACTACCCCATAGATGTATACTAAGCAAATAAGGAAAACACCAAAACGTGGATATGTGTCTGTGTGTACAAATACACAATGCATGCCCAGCAGGTTGTTAAATTCTAAATTAAAATTCAGTTTTCTCAGTCTGAATTAGAAGTTAATGGGAAAAGAAAGAAACATTGAAGTCATCAATGGGAGTAATTTAGCATTTTAAAGGCAAATATCCTCATGCTTCATTTTTCCTGGGATCATCTATTTTCTTCTGTGGCTCAGGCTTAAACAGCTATAAAATGATAACGTGTGGTCAGTCTACAGGAAACAGTGGTTCCAATTGTAGGCAATTTGTTCCCTGATGATTTTGTGAAGTTTTAATTGCTTAATGTACACAGATGCTTTACACAAATAAATTTCAGCCTAAGTAGGTACAGCTTAGCTTCCACAAGCTGGAAAGCCAAAGAACGCCTTGGTTCCTGTCAGAACTGTCTGACTGTCATTCCCCATCCCAGAAGCTCCAGCGAGTATACGGAATTTGAAGAAGGCCTGGAGTGGTGGTGCACACCCATAACCCCAGCACTAGGGAAGCTGAAGCAGAATCACCATGAGTTCAAAGCCAATTTAGGCTGTAGAGGGAGTTAAAAGCCAGCCTGAACTACGTAGCTACATTCAGGTCCAAAACAGTTGAAAAGAAATCACTTAGAACTAACATAGGAGTGCCTTTAATCTGACTGGAAATTTAGTAAAGGGAAGGCAATTAGTGGTTGCATAAGTGACTTCTGAGGATAGCACAACACTCCTCTGGGGGATTCAGATAAGTAACCAAATGACACTTGAACATACCCTGGGAAAGTGAGGACAAACTTCTTGAAGCTTTCAAAGTAACAAATAGCCAGCTGTAGGACATGTGCCATAAGTTTGTCACCACTGCCCCAGAGTCATTAGAAAAAAAAGACTGTTTGTACCTATTTTATCTGTGTGTCAACTGAGAAAATGATGAAGTCTCTTTTCTTACTTTAAAAAAATAGTCCATGTTTTATAGTTCATAATGTTTACACCCTTTGTGAGGAGTTAGCACATGTACATAACATATCTTAACTCCTTTTTCTTCCCATCTCCACTCCTTTCTCTCCTGTCCACTCACCTCTTGGTGCCCTTCCTTTATTTTTAATTGCTACATGTTTTCAGCACGTAATCATTACATTCCTTGAGAGGAACTGGTACATTTACATCATATCTGAATTTCTTTTTTGTACTTGTTCCTTCCCTTTGCTTTTCTCCACTTCCCTTTCTTGATCTCCTTCTATACATTTTTAAATTTTTCCAAAACTTACTGATTTTATGTTAAATCTTTCTGTCATATGATCATAGAATTTAAACCTGACAGGTTTGTAAACAGACAGATTGATAACGACTCCCACAAACCATCCCTTCTTCTATAAGGAAGAGAGCAGAAATTCACTTTCTGTTCTAGATGTTATTTCCCAAGAAAATAAGGTCATCCCAATTAATACAGAAATGTTCAAATGAATGAAAGTCAAGTAAATGAAAGCAGGTTCTCCTTCAGAGAATATGAACCATACACTATTCTAACTAAAATAGATCCTTCTGTTTATATGATCTTGTCATTTTCTTCAATCACTACGCTGTTCACAGCTAATTAATCAGTATCAATTTATTATCTAATAACACACTATAATTTCAAATATCACACTAACTCAACTCTCACAGTGTCTATAATTGGATCATGATACTAGAAAGAGTAATCTTCGATGTTTTACTATAATCAATCTTAATTGAAATGAAACTCACAGATAATTACATGGTAGTGTTTATTATTGTTCAGTATATCACTATAAACCTTTACATAAGTAAATAAAGACCACTCTGGCAAAAAAAGTCTTTTAGATGTCACTTCTTTAATAACATAAAAAACATAAGTAGACTGATACCTTATTAAGAGTAAAACAAAAAAACTGGAATTACTTCATATTTGGCTGAGACTATATCAACCAATATAAACCAAAGTAGCAAATTTCACTATTATAAAATGCTAATGTTAAATGTATAATTTGATAATAGCACATTTTTATATCTAGAAAAGATGTCTCATATCCTAGGCACGCACATTTTATCCTTAGAAGAAAAATGAATTAATAGAGAGCACTGCTTTCCATGGCAAAAAATTAAGTGAATGGCTCCAATTTCTCTGTCAATGGTATTTTTGGGGATGAAAATGTAAATATAAGTTTTATTAAAATACATGCATTATATAGCAAAATGACAAAATGTTAAAAATAATATGAACATGTATATCAATAACTAAACCATAGCTACTCTTTTGTTGGAATGTTCTCCTTCCTGGGAAATTATGCAGAAAAATATACTCATGTAAAGATATTAACTGCAATGTTGTCTGAAGGAAGAAATGTTAAAAAATTGAAATATTTTGAAGTAGTTGACCAGTTTTATAAATTCTGGTATAGTAACTAAAAACTTTAATGTTATTTATCCATTGTAATTACAACAGTAAAATCTAAGTTAAAATGGAACGTTTTAATTATCTATTGTTAAGTGAAAAAATTCAAAATGCCCTATAAGTTTGCAGTGATGTTAATGTACTTAAATGCTTTGAAAAACTGTGGAGATTATTTTGTACAAGTGATGTATTTGACTAAGATATTGAGAGAAAATATTGTTTTATTAAGCCAAGTATTACTTTAATATTTTTGCAAAATAGTCCTTTATTTCAATGTTTTCTGTATTATTAAAAGTAGAGAAAAATATTTATGGATGTGAATTCTAGAGACAAACATTTAAACTAATAATTTTATAAGTTTAGACTAGGTAACAGATTTAAGAAACACTACTGATTTTAGGCTTAGTTTACTTTGATACCTGAAATTCGCCTTCACACTTCTTCCTTTTTTTAGCAGATAGAAGAAGGCAAAGAGAAACTGCTGTGCATTCTTATCTGTTCAGAAGACTGCTTGGGGCACCACTAAGTTCTTTGAAAATCAGAGATAGGAATATTTAACTTGGAACATCATATTTTGCCATGAAACATGTTAAATTGCCAGAACATTAATGAAGTGTGGCGCGGGAGGCTTGATGTAGCATTACCTTTCACACAATTTACCCTCCACTCCTCCCCCTCTGTCAGCTTTACCAAATGTGAGTGTGATGCATCCTTCCATTTCCTGTCAGATGCCAAGTATGAATCATGACTAACACTGTAGCGAATACCTAAAGGCCACTGGGAGTTTATGGTTACAATAAAATGTTGTATCTAATGTAGAATTTTAGCACTTTCTGCTGTCCCTCTAATACTAAAGTGATAATTGCACCATTGAGCTGTTTTATGAGGCATCCATTCACCTCTAGAGTAGATAAATTGGAAGAATGAAGGTTAGAAATTTTCTCCTGGTGGTAAAACATGGTTAGTTAGAGAAGAGTACCAACAAGTATACGATAAAATGTTTTCCATGTGTATTTTCTCTTTCTGTGCTTTCATTTCCCACTAGACTAAAAATTAAATTTCTATAAAGTTAATGTACTGAAAAACATGCAAAAAGAATGCAAGATGGAATTTTCAGTTCAGACATGAATCCCAAGTAAGTTGTAAAGAAACAAATATATAGCTTGTTTCTAATTAACAGGTGCATCCAATTTAATTATGCTAACAAAGGGATCTCCTTCCTTTTAGGTAAGAAATAGGGCCACAGATTTCATGGGATGGGAACAGGATCTGGGGATGGGAGAAAATAAGAATGGAGACATGGGAAGGAGAAAGAAAAAGGACTAAAATGTACTGTGTACACTAATAACCTACAATGAATGTATTCATTATATAACACAAACATACTAATAAAAAGTTTTTAAAAAGATTAAGCAGTAAGTAGCCTCAATATTGGAACAAACTACATGCCAGTATTTTGGTTCAGTATTGTAAAAACTTCACATAGATTGCCTCTTTATTAAATCTTTCACAATACTAAACTGGACATTTTAAGAAAGAATAGCATGCCGAAAACAATATCTGAGTCTATATTATTTATTTATTTATTTATGAGAGAGAGTCTCACTTTGTAGTTCAGGCTGGCCCTGAGCTCAGACGCAAACTCACAGCAATCCTCCTGTCTCTGCCTCCCGAGTGCTGGGATTACAGGCGTGAGCCACCATGCCCGGCACTGTGGTATGTGGTACTGATTGCTGGTGAGCATGAGTCTCCACACCCAGCATTGTTGTATGGGTTACCGGGGATTGAACCTGGGCCCTTGCACTTGCAAGGCAGGTGGGAGAACCACTGAGCTAAATCCCCAGCCCAACATGTGAGTCTTTTAACCAATATTTTTATCTAGGAATTACTAACAAAAAAAGATGATTTACAAACTACTGTAAAAACAACAACAAGAACAATCACAATAATACAGAGTTTCTATTCTCCTTTTGTCTAATTTCTCCTATTGCTATTCTCTTATTATAAGACATTTTTCAAAGCTGAGGAATCACTATCAGGACATCACTGTCAACAAATTCCAGATTTTGTTTGAATTTCAGTAGCTTTTCCATTAGTGCTGCTCTTCTCTTTAGGAACACATCCAGAACACCACATTGTATTTAGTGTAATTACTTTTTGAAAGAAAAAAAGAGATTCAAATTATTTGATGGAAAGAGCTGGTTGGATTTGCAGAGTCAAGAAAGTACTGATGTCTAATTAACCTGCACTGCATTGCTCACTCCGCTGCCCGCGCTGCTGACAGACTGGAGCTTTCCTGAGGTCTGGCTGCTGCTGCAGCTCCAAAAGCGACTGGCCGCTCAGGTCTCTGATTACCTTTCATAACAAACAGTAGCTCTGTTTCTGAGTGTGTCCCTTTCAGCTAAGCGTCGTCTTGTTTCCCAGGTTGCCACTCTCTTCTTCCTTCATCTTTCACTTTAAACCTCACAGAGCCATTTCCTTAAGGCACAGCTTTAAAGATCTCTCGAGATGATCCTAGATTCAGCGTTTCTGTGTTTTTCTGTTCCTGGATTTTATCTTCCTGTCCTTCCTTCCCCTATCACAGGAGTTGGGGGTTTTCTAATTTTACCAACATTCAAAACAGAAAGCTACTGATCTCACCTATTCTGCTCTCTCAAATTAATGATCAGTGTCCTTTTATGAGACCCATATATTAACAGCATACTATAGTTTACACATTTTTGGGAGGAGGTGGAGGCTCATAAAAATCAGATTATCTCTTTATTCAAGCCTGAGGATAGGGAGTAGAGACAAAGATAGACTTATTAGACCTCACTGATATCTCTATCCCTTGACAAAACATCCCCCAAAACCCTATTCTTAGTAAAACCAAATTAAATATTTTAAAAACTGAAAGGGAAGCCACAAAGCTCAACATGACTCCTATCCTCAAAATATTCAAATATAATCATTTTACAGTTATTTTCTTTACATGAAATTTGTGAAGAGGTTATTTTAGTATAATTCCTATGGATTATGAAAAATCTGAAAACAGAGAAACTAAGAAAAATATTTAAATCACTTAATGCAATGAACAGTTAGGAATAATTGTCATTATATGGATTTCTAATTAATATTTCAAGGACATCATCAAATTAGGGGTATATGAATTACTTTACATTAGCATTTTGAATATCATTATAAAATATAGCTTACATATCACATCGTTCACTCATTTTGTGTCCAATATTTAGAATATTTATAGTACTGCGTGACCATGATCAGACTCAAACATTTGAGTGCTTTCATCTTCTCAAAGGAAACTTTGCACCCATGAGCACTTCTTCTGCCTAGCCCCTCCCCACACATCAGGCCTGACTGCCACCATGTTACTATAGGCAATCCCTAAGGTGTTTTCAGGCTATATGGCCGGCTGGCTACTCTGGAAATTTACTATGAAGTATATCATACCATATATGCCTGGCTCCTTCTCATTTAGCATAGTTTTTGGAGTTCACTCATGTCATAGCATGCATTTTCTTCCCTTTTTGACTGAATGATATCTCAATCTAGGGAAAATTTATCATTTCACATGTTGATGAGAACATTTTACATGTTGATGAGAACGGGTTGCTTGAACTTTTGACTACTGTAAATGATGCTACTTGTGAGCTTTTATGTTTAAGTTTGTGAATGGATGTGTTTTTTTTTAACTGAAATTTTTATTGGTACATTACATATATGCATCATGATTGCACTCCATAATGGGGATTTGTACTAGTACGAGACACAACTTAATTCTCATTTTTTCCCATAGCCCTACCCACCCTATCGTCCCCCCATATACATAAAATTTGTTTCCTTTCTTTTTTGTTATAATCTCATTATTTTTCCCCCTTCACCCTATTTTACTTTGAGCATTTTCTGTTTCACAATATATAACATACAATTCTAGGACTCATTTACATCTTTATTTTCTCATACCAGAGAAAAGATGAGATATGTACCTATCTGTGACCTATTTATTTCACTTATGAGGATATCCTCCAGGTATGTCCATTTAAGTATAAATGATTCAAACTTTTCATTTTTTATGGCACAGTAATACTCCATTCTGTAGAAGAACCACAGCTTTTTTTATCCAGTCTCCAGTTAATGGACACTTGAGTTGCTTCCAAGATGTAGCAATCACAAATTGGGCTGCTATAAACATGGGTGCACATATGTCACTGTGATATGAGTCTTTCATTTCTCTCAGGTATGTATGTAGAGACAGAACTGCTGGGTCATATGCTAAATTTTTGTTTTTTGAGCATTTTGAGCAACTGCCAGACTATTTTGAAAAGTATCTGGAGAATTTAACATTTCCAACAATAGTTAAGGTTTTTAATTTCTCCACATTCTTGCTAACTTTTTTTTTTGAGTCATTCTTGTGTGTTGAAGCAAAATCTTTCAGAGATTCTGAGTTGTGCTTACCTAACACTGACTATCTTTTCATGTGCTTAGAAGCCATTTGTATCTTGTTTATGAGAAATATCTATTCAAATCATTTGCTCAATTTATTGAGTTGTCTCAAGTGAAGAATTGTAAGAATTCTTTTCATATCTAGAACACAAATTCTTCATGAGATTTGTAATTTGTAAATGCATTTGGTCATTCAGTAGGTTATCTCAGTGTTTTTTCTCATTTTGTGCTTTGAAATGTACAAGTTTTATGAAATCTAACTTAGCTACATAAAGTCTTATCTAATAAAAGAATGCCTAATCTAAGGTCACAAGATATATGTCTGTGCTTTCTTCTGAGATATTTACAGTTACAAATTCAATTTTTGTTAGTATTCTTTTTGGAATCAATTTACATGTATTTGCAGTATATGACATTTCCATTCATCTTGTACATAACAGCTTTTTAAAAATCCTTTCTCCACCTCCCAACCTCTCTCCAACTCTAACTCCTCTTTCCCCATTTTCCTTCTTATTATAATTCTTCAATCATGTTTATGACATATAATGTTAACATTCATTGATGATATTAGTTTCTCATACATGGCATAATGTAGTTTTTCATATTTTATCTAATTCTCCTCTCACCCCTCACCCTTTGTCTCCTGAACCCCTTCCAGTTGCAAAAGATCTATCCTCTTGTTTCCTTTTATCCATCTTTTACTTTGTTCTTTGTACATTGCCTTACCCAATGAGAGATACAATATAGTATTTAACTTGTGTGTCTGATATATTTCACTCAACATTATTATTTTCTAGATGCAACCATTTTTCTTAAAATATCTCAAAATTATCCCTTTATAGCCAATTAATATTCCATTATGTATAAATACTACATTTTCTTTACCTATTCATCTGTTAATAGGCATACCAGCTGCCTCTAGGACTTAACTGTTATTAATTGTGCTGCTATGAATACGGTTATACATGTATTACTATAGTATGATGTCTAGTTGTTTGGGGAAAGATACTTAGAGTAGAAATAGCTAGGTCATATGGAATTTCTAATTTTAATTCTTTGAGATATCTCCACACTGATTTCTAGTGGGTGCATTAGTTTATATTCCCACCAATAATTTAGAAGAGTTCTCACTACAGCTCTGCCAGCATCTGTTATTTTTTGATATATTAATAATTGCCATTCTTTTTGGTATAGGATGAAATTTTAGCATTGTTTTTATTTGTATTTCTTTAATGTCCAAAAATATTTAGCAATTTTTTCATGTCTGTTAGACATTTGTACTTTTCCTTCTGAGAAGTGTCTATTCATTTCTCATTGCCATTTATTGAATGGGTCTTTTCTTTTAGGTGATCTAATTTGATAGGGGTTCTTTATATATTCTAGATATTAGTCCTCCCTCTGAGGAATAGCTGGAAATTTGTTTCCATTCTTTAGATTATCTCTTCACTGTAATAGTTGATTCCTTTGCTATGCAGAACTTTTTATACTACTAGTGTATATAATATTAATTGATTTCCAATTGTGACATCAACCTTGCATTCCTGGAGTAAAACTCATTTTTGATGATTTATGATACTTTAAAAATTTTATTGAGTGAGCAACCCATCTTGGGGTCTCACTTTTGTTTCTCTTAGACAAGAACTATCTCTCAATAAAACTTTCTTTCCTCTTAAAAATAAAAATAAGTAAAATATTCTTGATCTCAGCATTTGAGACTTTGTAAAAGATTTTTGTGACTGTATTCATCAGGTATATTTGTATTTTTCTATTTTGTTGTGGTATCTGGGAACTGTGAACCTAATGGAATGAAGTGAGAAATGTTCCTTTTCTTCTATTTTTTTGGAAAAGTTCACGTTAGTTCTTAAAGATTCCAGTACACACAGATAGATACATATCGCATCTTTTCTCTGGTATGAGAAAATGAAGATGTAAATGAGTCCTAGCATTGTATGTTATATATTGTGAAATAGAAAATGCTCAATGTAAAATAAGATGAAAGGGGACAATGTTGAGATTGTAACAAAAAAGTAAGGAAACAAATTTTATATATATGGGGGGGTGGTAGGGTGGGTGGGG
>PVIR01040061.1:0-13604 GCA_004026965.1 Petromus typicus | reverse complement strand
TCACTTATCTTGGCTTAAGGCCAATAGCATTCCCTATGGTATCCTAATCAGGATGATAAATTTTGGCATATACCAACTGAAAGCCCAGTTTACTTGCTATTGATTTGCACAACTTACTTCTGTTCTAAGTCAAGATATCCCTGTGTCTAAGAGGTTTGTGTGGAATACTCCATGTCCAGGGCCAGGCCCCAGCTCAGGTGAGAAAGATGGGAGATGGGTATAAATGGTCTGAGAAGACCCTGGAGACCATCCCTGCCCCTTCTTCAGGAGTTTTCTATCCTGGGGGCATTTCCACTTCGGAGCAGTTTCTCGAAGCTTTCTGGGCATGTTGCTGACTCCAGAGGGCCCAGGCTGGCAGTCAGATATTCTGGGTACAGTCTCTTGACCTAGTTAGCTTTCCTAGTAGCTGGCAAGTATCTGAGGGTAACTGGGGCCTTAGGGAACGGGCCTTGACCTCTGCGTGGGGTCACTGTGGGTGGAGTCCAGAGTTTCCAGAGAAAAAACCAGAGTTGTTTTCCCCCACAATTCACAGCTTTGTTGCAGCGGCACTGTCTATTCTACCATATTAATAGAAAACAAACACATTGTTTTGCTGTGTTTGATTTCCGTGTTAGGCTGGAGTCTTTGAGGGTTGTTTAAAATTTAATAAATGAGAATAAAATTAGGAGGAAAAAATAATCCTCAGGAGGATGTAGCTGCACCAGACTTGTTACTTCTGGCTCTGCATTTCCAGCAGCAGAAAACTCATTAATGGCCTGGCATGTGCTTGCCCTTGTTTCTTGACTGTGGGACAGAGCTCTGCACGAGGAAGGCTGCATGGTCTCAACTCTGGTGGAAGCTGATGCAGCTCAAGGCAAGAGTGTTTCCAAATGCTTTAAATACACTTTCCCTTCTAGAAGGCCTAATGACCACCTGTGGTCCTTCGTATTTATTCAGCTACTTACTGAGCCCGCTCTGCAAGCCACACTTTAGGTCTAGACCTGTACAATTACAGTGCAAAGCAAGTAGCGCCCGGTGTGTAGGAGGGAAGCACAGAGGTTCCTGTGGAGTGTGAGCACTGCAAAGGGCCTATGGGAATGGAGGACTGCTGCTGGCAAAGGCAGCTGTGGGATCTTCGGCTCCCAGCACCCCCTGGACGTTTCCTCTCTCATGATTGTGCCACCAGCCTGCACAGGGATAGGTGGACACCTGGACCTACTTGCTTTGTTGGGACGACTCTGAGAGGTCCTTCGAGCCTCAGAGCTCTTTGGAGGTCCGCAGAAGCCTTTTAGGGGCTGCGACACAGCTTCCCTCCTCCTTCTCAAGTCTGCTTCCTTCCTTCCGCAGCTATGGTTGCACAGCCATCTGGTGAACCTCCTGCACTCTAACCTTTTGCCTGGCTGTGCTTTGCAGCCAACCAGCCTACAGCAGCACCACCTTTTGTCAAAGCTGATCAGGTGTCGCTTCCTGGACAGAAGTGCATTTTAAGCTGATGCCTGAAGGATGAGTAATAATCAGTCTAGGGCTGGCTGTGAATCTGGAAGAAAAAGATATTAGTGTCAGAGAGGGGAAGAGAATGTGTACAATGCAATAGCAGAGTGAAGCCAGCATGCCTGGGGTGGGAGTGAGTGGGTGGTGGTGGCAGGAGGCTGGGCATTCTTGTGAACTGTGAGAGGACTTGAATCTTTTTTAAGGGCTTCTGTTATCATTGAAGGGCTTTAAGCCGGAAGAGAGGTCACATGGTGGATTAATTTTCTTATAAAAAGAAAATCCTGGTAAGAGAGATAAAAATAAGCAAAGTTATGTATATAGGGTCGGGGGTTGTAGGGAGGGCAGGAGAATGGGAATAAATGAGAATTAAGCAGTATGACATACTGGTACAAATTCTCAGTGTTGAGTGAGATCATGATATGTTTATAAAAGGTACCAATAAAATCAATTAAAAAGAAAAAAGACAAGCCAGGTTGTTGTCAGAACTTGAGAGAGAGAGAGAGAGAGAGAGAGAGAGAGAGAGAGAGAGATGATAATGCCTGAGTTGAAGTAGATAGAGGGAAGTCACTGACATTCATTTAGGAGCAAAAGCATAATTTGTCAGGAACTGAAGACACAGAGGGAGACAAAAGAAATTTGGGTGTCTGGCTTGTAACTGGAAAGACATTGCTGCCATTTAGCAAGACAGGAAGTAGTTGGAGGAACAGATTTGGGATGAGAGTGATGGAGGAGAAAGTGTATTTGGCTCAAGAGTGCTAAATGTGACTTATCTTTTAAGTCTGAGCTGAGCTTTTTAGGTATCTAGATATAAAGCTTAAAAGAAAACATAGGTTGTTTAGTTATCTACTACCAAAGTGTGGTGACTTACAACAACAATAAATATTTATTATTTTACAGTTTCTATGAGTGAGAAGTTTGGTTGCAGTCATCTGAAAGTCTGACTAGGGCTGGAGAACCTGCTTACAAGATGGAGGATACGTAGCCATCAAGTTGCCGCTGTTGGTAGTAGATCTTATGTTTGTATCAGTGAACCTTCTTATAAGCTTGTTTGCATGTTTTCATAACACAGTGGCTGGCTTCCCCAAGAGAGAGTGATCCGAGAAAGAAAGACAGGAATAGTGATGTCTCTTTTTGACCCAGTCTTAGACGCCACACACTCTCACTTTAACCATACTCTGTCCATCCCACAGACTGATCTTGAGGCAGTGATGGGGACACTACACAAGGGGGCACATGCCAGGCTTTGGGGAGCACTGGATCTGTCTTTAAGACTTGCTGTTGCAGTGGGAGATACACGCTGCATGATCAGTAGCATTTAGAGGATGTTTTCTACCATGGTAATGGAAAGATCAATCAGCTAAGAGAAGTATGCAGAATGAAAAGAGGAGGATTTGAGGAGAGAGCCCCAAGAGACTCTGGCCTTTAAGGAGGAGTAGATGAGAAACTAGGATTGTAGGTCTTTAGTTTGTCTGCAGTTTGCTCTGGCTCATGGATGTTGTGCTTATGTGGTAATTTATTCTGCTTTCTACTCTCACAAGTACTGTGGGTAAGAAGAAAATTATGTGGCTGCTCTATGACAAAAAGCAACTGGAACAGCAGAGGAAAACCAGGAGGTTTTCCTGTCTCACATGGGACATTAAATATCATTATCAGGTGGTCCCTGGGGATGTTAGCAGCAGATGTCTGAGTTGTGGGCATGGAAACCGGGTTTCAGTGGGTTGTGTGGAGTGAGAAGTGAGAAAAGGGTTGAGTGCTATTTCTGGAAGTTTAAGCAACTGTAAGAGTGAGAAAATGGGGCTTGAAGAGTGTGTGGAAAAGTTAGAAAAATTTTCTTCTAAGGTTTTAGTTGCTAGAAAATGTATAGTGGATGGAGATCTCACCTTCTCAAAGTTGAAATGTAGCTGGAGATTTAGCTCAGTGGTTCTGGTGTTTGCTGAGCAAGCACAACATCTGAAGTTTGATCCCTTGTACCAAAAACAAGCAAACAAACAAAACTCCCAGAAAAAACCATTACTCAAAATTGAAATGTAAGAGCAATGTATAGACGATGCTTAGGTAGGAATAACATCCACCTGCAAGTTTATCTGGAGGCCAGTCAAGTGACCAGTAATGGCTTTTTGGCTGGAATGTAATGTGATTTGGTATCAAAGTTGCTCCCAAGGCCCTGAGAGGTGCTCAGAAAATCATTATTCATACTTTTTTTTTTAGGTTTTTTGAGACAGGGTCTGAGGGTCTGTCATACTGCTTAATGCTCATTTGTTCCCATTCTCCTGCCCTCCCTACAACCCCCGACCCTATATACATAACTTTGCTTATTTTTATCTCTCTTACCAGAGGCCCTGAGCTCAGCCTCAAACTCACATCACAGCAATCCTCCTGCCTCTGCCTCCCGAGTGCTGGGATTACAGGAATGAGCTGCCACGCCCGGCACTGTGGTATGTGGTACTGGTTGCTGCTGGGTGTGAGTCTCCACACCCAGTATGGTATGTGGTTACCAGGGAATCGAACCCAGGTCCTTGCACTTGCAAGACAGGCTCCGGAACCACTGAGCTAACTCCCCGGCCCCATTATTCATACCTTTATAATAAACTCACGTATCCAACATTATACTGAAGAGTTAATTTCTCTGTGTAATTTTAATTTATTCTGTAAGTTCACTTGCAGTCTTCCTCCATATTAAAGCAGTTGTCACCGAGGTAACATGTAATAACCATGGAAACTTAACAGCCTGCACCTTTTTTCTTCTTTTGGTGTTTTGAGGCACAAGTAGCTCAGGCCAACTCTGAATTCACCATGTGGCCCAGGTTGGCATTGAGCTTGAGGTGCTCGGACCACAGGCTTGCCACACCTGGCCACCCTGCCTTATTTATTTATTTTAAGACATCCTGTTAATATCCAGTTGAATCTAATGTACCTACATTTGATATATATGAGTATGAAGTTGTGTATTTGGGATAGAAAATCAGTGGTATCTGGCATCCAGCTGTAAGGAAAACTCTCCCAGATTAATAAGTAATTGAGAACCTTGGTTTTGATGCACAATGTCAGACTGGCTCCCAGACAGAAGAAGAATTCTTATCATGAGAAGGTTGAGCTCAGTGATGGAGCATATACTTTCCATGCATGTGGCCCTGAGTTTGATTCCCCAACACCAAAGAAAAGAAAAAGAAAGTGAGTTCTTGTGATAGTGAACTATATTTGCTCCTACCTCAGGAAACGAGGGTGTGGCAGGTGTAGCAGCTCTTGGGGAGAGAAACTTAAGGGCATTTGAAGGACCCACTATCTCTGCACCCAGGAAACAAAATGGCCATTCTACGTCGCAGCAGTGAGCCAAAGGCCAGATAGGGGATGGCTTGCTGGCTTCCAGCTGAAGCTCCATAAGAAAAGTTCCACAGGATAGGATCGAGATCTGGGAAGCCATGGGTGGTCCTGTGAGAGGGGAGGAGGGGTGACGCTGGGTGTGGAGAACCAGGGGCAGAGAAGTACACCTCAAAAGGAAGACCTTGTTTTCTGTGCTACCGTATGGCACAAAGGGTAAGTGAAACACCTTCAGTTTCCTTATCTGCCCTCCAACTGCCAGGATGCTTTCTGTAGCTCTTCACTGAAGGAAAACTAAACTCTGTTGGGATATAGGTGCGTGCACTTCTGTAAGGAGGCTGCTGGCTGCCAGGTGATAAGACAGGGCTTGCTTGTTTTTCCTCACAAGACAATGAACTTGCAGCAGGAATGGGGAGGAAGGATGGGTTCCTCCTGGGAAGTGATGCTCCTGTCCTAAGAGTATGGGAGGCTGACTCCTCGTATACCTTCTCCTCAGGATTCTTCATGTGGCTCAAGTACACACAGCAGAAGGAAGAGAAAGCCTCCCACATGTCCTTGAAGGGACATGTAGCTAGGTACCAGCATCTTTAGAGAGGATACCTCCAGCAGCTTGTGTATGTGTCAGGAAGAGGTCACCTAAGACAGCAAAGGACCCACTACTTTGTTGGCGCTGGAGAGGGGCCAGCTCTGAGCTTGTCCACTCCTGCGCTGCTTGGCTTTGGCAGCACACACAGGCACATAAATCCTTAGCCTTCTGAGTCTGGATGGATCAGTGGCCTCCCCACGCCTCACAGTGGCTGCCACGGAGCACTATGTAGCAAATTTCTGGCAAGGTGTCAACTCTTCCTGGCGGCCTTATAATTTAAAAACAAATTGATATGCTATAATTGCTAATGTCTGGATTGTTTGGCCCTGACAGGAATTATCTGAAGGCAAACAGCTTGATCTGGCTGGGGGAGGCTATTTCTTGACAAATACGCTTTGCTAATACAAGGACGCCTCTGCATTCTCAGTCCTTCCTCATTTTATGGCAGGATGTAAATTCTGCATAGGGTATCTTTTTATGATTCCTTTTCTGATGCTTGAATTTTGAATTTCATTTCTCCCTAGAGAGGTGCTGGAATCATCCAGCCATCCTCCTTATCAAAGTTATGGGCAATTTGACCTGCCATTTAGCCATTTCCTGGAGCCGGTTGAGTGATTCTTGGGACTCTTTCTACCTCAAAGACAACACGGTGTGTTATCGCCCATGCAGATGAGGATGGCATGGAGACCACTGGCTTGAGACTCATTGCCCTTGTAAATGTTACTTCTTCCTCCAGTGGACTGCTGAAGGTTTTAGCAAGTCCACAGACTCTAAGTGGGGCCTGGGCTCCTCCTCGTAAGCCATGATTTAGTTCTTAAGAGCAAAGGGGTTCAATAGACAAATCACAAGATGTATGATAGAATTTCCCAAAGACTTGATTTGCTACACAGATCTCTTTAGAGACCATATTGATAGAGAAAATTATGAGCTGACCCTACCTGTATTTTACTCCCAGGACTGTTCATTTGCAAACTCTTTTCTGAGCACCCGTGGTATGATGGATGCAGAGATGGAGGCTAGGCTTTTCTGTTGGTGGTGAAGCGGACCTTTGTTAGATTATTTCAGCTGAGCATTTAAGTGCTTGGACCATAGGCATATCTCAAGGAAAGAAGGGTGGTTTAGTCATAGCAGCTGGTGTTTGATGAATTTCTCTCATCTGACAGATATTATGTTAACACAAGAAATCTGAGCAGTCACATCCAGTACAACAACCCAATATGGCAAGTGCCATTCTACCCATTTTCCAGACAGCAAAACCAGACTTTTGAGAAGCATATCAAGCAGCAATGAAGACAGAGGCAGAGCAGGTATTCAAAGTCAGGTCTGTGTGATGCTGCTGCTACCTTTCTCATATCTCTGACCTGGGGAGATTTAGGGGAGGCTTCAGGTCCCTGAGAAATTCCTAGTTTGGGCCAGAATGGGCTAGTGTGAGGTATTTCCATTCATGAAGTGAGTGATTCTTATTGCTCAGACAAAATACTTGACACTCACAAGTTAAAGGAAGAAAGGTTTATTTTGGTTCACAGTTTGTAAGTGGTTTAGTTCATAGTTGGCTGGCTGCAAAGCAGGGCAGCATGGCAGAGGGATATATCAGAGAGAATAGTCCATGACAAGGCTAGAAGAATCAGCAATAAACATCTTGCCTTCTGTCTTTCCCTTTATAGTCCATCAAAGGTACATTGGTTGGTACAAAGCCTATTGGTCGGTGCCACCCACATCCAGAGTGGGCCTCCCATTATTCACACTCAGAACTATACTAAACCAATCTAATTATCACACATCCTTAATCCCAGTCTCATGCACCCTAGACCCAGCTTCCACCAAAATGCTTCACCAATACATGCATGAGGCCTTGGGAAGTCATCTGTTGTAAGACATAACATTGAGGGCTGAGGTTGGACTTGACCTTGGCTTCCAGAGCTGCTGCTCCACTCTTCCCACCCAGAAGCCTCAACAGGAGATAGCAAATTGGCAACAATTCAGTTGAGGAATTTTGCTGAGATTGGAACTAGGCAGAAAGACGGAGCAAACTAAGAGACAATCTTTGGATTAGAGCTAAATAAAGAACTGCTGAGGTACTGAATTTTTTCCCTCACCTTTTTGTCATTGACTTTGAAGGAGGTTGGTTCCCTGAAGAAAGTATTTTTGGCTGAAGAAAGAGAGTTTTTCTTCAGTTTGTCTTCTGTGTAAACAGAAGGAACACGAAGCAGAAATGTTGCACTGGTTCTTATTGATTAAGATCCTAACAAGTTGAACAGCTTTACAGTTGGCCGGCTTTGTTGTCTCATGGTTGCCATGCAGCTAATCATGAGGAGGCTGTACCTAAGGCGACAGATCTGTCCTGGCCCTTCTCTTCATCTCTTCTATCTTTCTGTCTGTCTGCTTCTCTGCTTTCTCTTTATTTTTATCTGTTTCTCTCTCCATCCCTCTGCCTCTGTCTTCTCCTGCTATATATGGATATATTCTTGTTACCTTTTTATGAGTCTCTTTGTAATTCTATCCCTTTCTCTTCATTTGTATCTGTCCTTTTTAAATTAAAATTTCCATAGACCTTGCCCGCCCACTGTTTTTAATCTGGGATCCTACAGTAAATAGAACAGAGATTTTTGAGCTTAAGGAATTTACAAGTGGGTGACCACTCAGGGTCTTTTCATGTCTAGTCTCTGTTAGTGGCCAGGTACCGCTGATGACTGTCAGTTGTGTTGTTGTCACACCATCCCATGGACCTGAGAAGGAAAGAACAATTTGTGACCCAAGCCCTCGGGAACCCATCTCCTACTTGGCTGCTTGGGAATTATGGCTACTACTTTATCTCAGGGCAGAGTCTGTCACCTTGAGATCAGTGTGTGAGCTCCAGGGAGATGAAAATTTCTGAAATAGCAAGGAAATTTCTAACCAAATGTGCCCATGCATATGGGGGAAGGTCTTGAAGCTTTTTTTGTGGTCTTAATATTGACTCTGAGCTAAATAATGTCAAAAATACCTACTTTGTGACAGAGGCGGTGGGTAGATAGCCTAGTCACTTATAACAGAGTCAGAATTCAGTTAAGGATGTGGGCCTTTAGTGATGCTTTTTCCCAGGAGCTTTCTTTACTTTTAAAGGTATACATGAAGAAAGAAATGACAGCAACAACAAAAAAGTCTTTTATGACCTTTCAATTTCTTTGTTTTAAAAAAAGATTTAAAAAATAGATGGTCTTGTTAAGGTTAAATTCGCATTAAAAACAAAATTGTTGCCTTTTATTAAGTACTTATTATATATTTCTACAACTTGAAGTTGTAGAAAGTTTCTCTTCTAGGGAAAGGATGGAGTTACTGTAGCTTTATTAGTTTTTCTATTGCTAAAAATGTAGAGTCGAGAAAGAGCTAAAAGTTCATAGAGTCCACTCTTTGGCCCTGACCCCTGTTTCTATGTCTATAATTCTCTCTATCATGTACAGTGGTACCTTGGCTTAAAAAATTACAATTCATGGAACAGACTCTGTGACCAGAATCCTGGAAAACATTCATTCATCCATCCACTCATTCACTTTTATCCCCTCCCCTCCAAATGCCACGTGACAACGCTAGGTTCTGGAAACTTGAAGGTGAACAAAATACACCATTCCATTGCCTCAGATAGTTTAAAAACCAGAACACTATGAGAATTAAGTTGTGTCTTATACTGGTACAAATCCCCATTATGGAGTGCAATCATGATGTATATTTAATGTACCAATAAAGAAAAAAAAAACATAACACTAGAAAGACGCACATTGAACAGGCACACAGAGTGCAAAGGTACAGAAATATGAGGCTAATGGAGGTTGCTCTGGTTTGGTAGTGATCATGGAAAGTTCCTCAGAAGAAATAAGATTCAAATTGAACTGAAGGAGGAATGCAAACCAGCAGTATGAAGGAAGGTTGGGCAAAGAAGTGTCATAGGTAGAGGAACCAGCACAGTCAGGGATCCAAGCCCAAAAGAGAAGGACAAAGCCATAGGAGTGAAAGCAAACCAGTGTAGCTGGAATAAAGAAGGAGGACAGATAGGAGAGTATTTTCTATGGCAGCCCACCTATTGTATTTTTAAAAAATCTTCTACCTAGACCCTCTACCTTTTCACATATGGCTTCTACTCTCAGGTAGACAAAACCCTGATGAGGTTTATTAAAACACACACACGCACACACATACACCATCTATGACTTTCTTCTTCTATTTCCATATGTGGTTTTGAATTTTTAAACAAGAAACAAAACAGGCAGTTTCAGATAACTCCTGGTTTGGAGTCTGTTGTATCTCTGCCTTCTCCACTGTCTGCCCCCATGGCTATTCGTGCAGTAAAATAATCACCTTTGGAGACCTCACTCAGGGGTTTTTCAAGTTTGCTTTCAGTTGTATCAGACTGAGCTTCAAAATGACAGGTACCCTGACTAATTCTCGTGAGAACCAAGTGCAGGGTCTAGCACACAGCAGGTAGTCAATTCATGTTTGTGATTGAGGAATGAATGGATAGATGGATTAGAGGCTAATTAGTGTGGAATTTTTCAAAACAGATATCAATATGAAGCAGAGAGAGACCAGCAGGCAAGTGGGAAGAGCCACAGCAGGAGCTGTCACCATTGTTCAGGAAACAGGTTCCTTCTAATGCCACAGATTTCATGGATGTTGGTTTTATAAATGGAATACATATGCAATCCATATTTCTCTCTTCAGATTTCAGCAGGTCCCCTGGTTACACACACTTGACTTTACACACATTGAATATCATGAAGATAGTTGCACAACAATCATAATTACATTTTCAAGATCTAGGAAAATTTGTACTACCCATCAACAAAGCAGTCCAGTGTGATGATGACTGTTGGAAAGATGGAAGACTGGAGTTAACACATAGAAAGAGGAGGCCTTTATTCACAACAGTTTCTACTACTTTGACCTCTCAGTGTTTTGGTTCATGTTGCCTTACTTTTATTTGATTTTTATATATTGTGATGTTGCACTGTGGTATGTTATGTTACGTTGTGGTAGATTGCCTCCAGGAGTATCCCCAATAATATCTGCCTTCTGCTGTTCATGGTTTTATGTATTCCCTTTCCAGGAGAGAGGATTAGGCATTATGTCCCATTAAATAATGACATACACCTATCAAGTTAGGCTATTTAAAAAACACTGTGGTTCTGTCGGACTTCACTCCTTTACTCTCTAATGTACTTGCTCTGGGAGAACTGTCATGTTGTGAGCTTTCCATTGGAGAAATCCACTTGGCAGGGAAGCAAAGGACACACTCAAACAGCAGTAAGCAACAAATAAAGGTCTTCAGTCCAACAGCCCGTGAAATGCTGACCATTATGTAGAGAGCTCGGGAGTGGATTCTTTCCTGTCAAGCCTTCTGATGAGGCTGTAGCCTTGGCTGGGCCCTGGATTACAGCCTGGTGAGAGAGCTTCAGCAGAGATGTTTGGCTAAATTACATGTAGATTATGGACCCAAGGAAATGCCTGAGGGATGTAAAGGAAGTGTAAACATAAATTGGAAATTAGAGGAATGGAAAAATTTATTAGGCAATGGCAGAAACTTAGTATTTTGCCTTTAAAACTATGGTGTATAAAATATGCCTAATGAACTGGATAAGCTAGCTAAGGAGATTTCCAAGCAAAATGTTGTAGGTGCTTCCTGATTTCATATTTTTGCAGATAGAAAAATGTAACAGGACAGAGGTAAAGTGGAAGAAGTACTTATGAATCAAGAGAAGACAGGGCTTGATGAATTTTAAATTCCCAATGTCTCTAGGTGGCAAGGAATGTGCAATAGTTTCAGAGATCCTTTCTGAGCAACGACCAAATCTAGGGCATTTCTAGGATCTTCCCTCAGATGAGCTTCCAGATAAGACTACAAACCCAATGGACCTCATTGTACCCTTATGAAAACTCTGAGGCTGAGGCATGCATCTATGCAGTGCCCAGAATCCTGACTCTTCAACCTGTGGAAAAATGTTTTCTATTTTGAGTTGCTAAATTTTTGGAGTAATTTTCTTGGCAGAAATAGCTAAATAATATTACTGTTATCATCATTATGATTATTATATTATCCATGCAGGAACAAGAAAATGCCCACTTCCCACAATGATAAGGTAAAAGAAAGAAACACAATATCAAAGACATAGGCAGTTGAAGGCAGTATTGCTGAACTGAAATAAGAAGGTTAAATAAGTGGATATATTATAGCCCAAAGGATGTTGCAGCCCTAAGGATTCTGATCAGTTCAAGAAAGAAAACCTCCAAAGACTAATATCAGGGGCACTTCAAGGAGAATGTAGTTATGCTGTAAAGACCAGGGTTACTCAGCCCATCCACACAGAGCTTTCAGTGTTTTAATATGTCATGTTAAACAATATGAACAATACTGTTAGTCCATGTCTGTTGCTCTAATAAAACACCTGAGCTTGGGTACTTCATAAAGGAAAGAGATTTATTTTCCCCAAGGTTTTGGATGTGAAGACTCCAAGGTCAGATGGCTCCATCTAGATGTTTGATTTTTGATGTGGGTTTCATAGTAGAGAGCATTATGAAGGCAGGTGTGTGTAGAAGAGATGGGATCCAAGAAGGTTTGTGATAAAGGCTGAAGTGCAGAAAATATCTAGTGTATTAGGGAAAGGAGATCCTAGAAATGACAGCTGTGTACCAGATCTGAGAAGCAACCTTTCCAGACATGAGTAGACCAGCAGGCTCTAGAAATTTCTCAAGAGCATGACACCGGCGAAATACTTAATGTGAATGCACTGAGAAGAGGCTCATACAACAAAGCAAGAGCTTAGAGTTGCATTGGTGATTAATACATATAAAACCCATCAAGGCTATTTTAAGCACAAGAGAAACCAAATATGCATGGATGGAAAAGCACTAACATTATACAAGTGCTTGCTGGGAAGACTATTTCCAACAAGGTAAACACTATGTATAGTCTGTATATGGAGATCTAAGTAATCTTTCCTTGTAGTTCTATGAGGAGATTGAGCACAGTAGCATAGGAAACTGGAATATATATGGTGGGACCAGGAAGAGGAAGAGAGGAATTTAATCATTTTCTTCCAGATGAATCAATAGAACATAAAAGGATTTTTCTTGGGTAACAATATGAGCATGTTATTACCTGACAAAGAGAAAATCATGTAGAAATTGAAAATGTTTACCTCAACAGAGTCGTAAATGAAATAGAGATTGCAGTGGTGTAAGAGGACATGATGTTTTTAATAAGCAGCCTTAGAGAACTATTTACTCTTTAAACTATGTGCATATAAATATTTGATAGACAAATGAAATTAATGAAAAATAAAAGAAAGCAGGAAAGTAAACCAGATGGCAGCAAAAGAATAGGATCAGTTTACAAATAGCAGGACACTGACTTGGCATAGACAATTAAATTACTAAAAAGCTCTGGCGGTAACCAAAAGCCTCCCTTCCATTCCACATGGACCAAATTTTTCCTATGTAAACTAAGACAATTATTTTAGTTGATAGTTTAGAAAAGAGTTTATGAAAGTGAAGTATTATTGGGTTAAAGAAGGATCATTTAAGTGTAGGAAAAGTATGGAAGACCTTTGGAACAAAAGACCATGTAGGAGAGGGAGTACATATATATGGGCAGAATGCTTGTAAGGAGGATTTTAAACTTCTTTTGCAAGAAAACAAGCTTTCAAAATGTCTATTTTCATGATTCAAAATAAATTTGAGAGATGTCTTTATTAAGCATCTAATGCATGCCAAACCTTACTAAAAGCCTCAATATAGACCATATTATCTGTTTCACACCAACACTGAGAGAAGATATGAAATCCATAATATATAGGTGAGGAATCTGAGGTGCAGGGAGATTATGTACCTGTATCTCTTCACTGGGAAGTGGGTGGTACCAATCGGGTATGAGCCTGGGTTTTCTTCTCCCAAGGCCAGGGTTTGGAATAGGAGGCAAAGCTTCCTACCTGTGATATCTGAGTACATGCATCTGGCCCAGGCCTGTGGGTTTAATGGGGCCCAGGATAATGACTCCCTGTTTCCAATACTGTATGGTGAAAGCTGCGAGTACAGAAGGAGCAATGAACAGTGGGGTACAGGACTAGGTGTTGGAGTCTGGGCTCTGTCCTTAAGTTGCTGGATGGGTCGGCACAAGTTCCTTTACCTCTCTGTGCTTCTAGTTTTGTCTTCAAAATAGTTTCCTCTCCTCTTCCCTCTTGTCTCCTTCCCTCTGCTCTCT
>PVIR01040060.1:0-13528 GCA_004026965.1 Petromus typicus | reverse complement strand
GACTTACTGCTCTTGAAAACTTTTACCTGTAAAACTGATGTTCTACTTGTATTTAATAGTTACTGTGCTTCAGGTCACATAGATTTGATATGTACTTGCTGCGTATCATACAAAATGCTAGCAAATAAGTTATTGACTTTGCATAATATTTGAATGTCTAAGAAATGATATTGCTCATGCAAATTGATTTTGGTAGGCTACAAAACTCCAGCTGTAACTTAAATTTCAAATTGTTTATTAAAATGAAAGAAAGCAAGAAAGAAAAATCACAGGCCATATGGTAGTTAATTGTACTTTAATTTGTTTTGCCCCTTTTTTGCCCCTTTAGATTTCAGAGTATTTTCTAACATCTATTCATTTTGTATGCTTTTTGAATCTACAATTAGTACACATGGTTGTTTTATTTTTTGATTGTTTACTTTGTATCTAAAACATGAGATTAAATTCAAATTGTTAAGGGAACCATCTCAGTTTCTTGATGTCTTAAAACTTGACTTGAGCCACGCATCATAGTACAATCCTGTAATCCTAGTACTCAAGAGGCTGAGACAAGAAGGATGCCACAAGTTCAAGGCCAGTGTGGGTTGTATCTGTAGTAGATTCAAGGCCAGCAAGGACTAACACAGCAAGAATTTTCTCTCTGTAAACCAAAGTAAATAATTTTAAAAAGTAGCACTTTTTAAAAGAAAACACTTATTTAATTTCTTTTTGAATTATTAAAAATTTTTATTTTCTTTGCATTTTAAAAGTTAAAGGAGTTCATACTTTCATTTCATCAAGTTTACATTGTACATATTCTATATACTAGGCATGGTGCTAGGCAGAGGGCTTCCAAGATTAGCAAAATTTATATCTTTGGAACAACTGAAACCAAGGAAAATTTACTTTTGATGAGGGACACATATTTTTAAATAAACATAGGTATGGTTACTTTGTCTATAATATCAAGGATTAAGCCTGGAATTACATTGGATAAATGTTCTCATGTCATTTGATATTATTTATAGATATATGTGTACTAGATTAATTTGTTTGAAAACTAATGTGTATAATATGTATTTTCCCTCCTATTCTAGGCACCAAATATAGATGAAAAAGTAGACCTTCATTTTATTGCATTAGTTCATGTAGATGGGCATCTCTATGAATTAGGTAAGAACTATTTTAATTTATATGGGGGAAAATGGAAAAATCTCAATGGTAAAAGGATTGTTGATAATTATTGGAATTATGTAAATTAATTGTGCAATAAAATTGAGTTAGTTTTTTTTTTTTACTTAATTTTTTTTGATACTTAATCATCTTATTCAAGAACATTTACATACCATTTTAACATAGCAAAAAGTAAAAACCATCCTAGGTAACTTCTATAAATTAATTTGGTGATCTAAATTGTTGAGAGATTGTCAGTATCTGGATTTTATGTTTAAAATATATATGTAATATACCAAAATTTGTATTCAATAATGAGTACCACTAGTTTTCGGGCTTTTTACTGTCCCTGTGTATTCTGTCTGATGTTTATGGTTCCCTCAGGCAAATGTCAAAGTACTGTGGGTAATTACTTGATTCTTCGGCTTATACCAGAACTTCCTTCTTTTGTTTTTTTAGAGAGTTTTTTGTGTCAAGTTTTTCAGGACATATTGAAGAGAGCCACATAATTTCAGCTGAATTATATAAATCGAAAAAAGTCTTATGTAACTGTTAATAATTAGTCTGTGGTTCTAATTATTTCTTATCTTTCTGCACATGACCTTTTTGGGTTAAAAAAAAAAGTCCAAACAAAGAAAGAGACAGGGTTTCGCTTTGTAGTTTAGGCTGGCCCTGACCTCACTATGTAGCCTAGGTGAGCTTCGAACTCACAGCAGTCCTCCTGCCTCTGTCTCCCAAGTACTGGGATTACAGGCGTGAGCCACCATGCCCAGCATTGTATGTGGTACTGATTGTTGGTGGGGTGAGTCATCTTACCTCGCGTTGTTGTAAGTGGTTACTGGAGATCGAACTAGGGACCTTGTGCTTGCAAGGCAGGCACTGGAACCACTGAACTAAATCTCTGACCTAAAAACAGTCGTTTTCAATAATTCTACTTAATCATTTCTTATTTCTCTTTCCTCTTTAATTTGCTGTGTATTAACTTGCCACTTTTGTTTTTCTTATTTAGAATCAGAAGAGTTCTAAAACAACTCAGATTGTCATTGTAAATATGACCCATAAAATTTAGCTGAGTTTTGTATTTGAAATGTAGAAATAGAATCATATACTTTATTTTTTTAAAAACAGAGTTATTAAAGGGAACAAGGAAAAGAAAGGACATAGTACTTATAGAAATATACAGTGTTAGGGGTTGTCTACAAGAGTGACTTGAGTAAGAATCAAATTAAAATAAAGTCATTAACCACCCTGCAGAAGAATTTGGAAAATATACTTTATTCAGTCTACAAAAATCATATAGAGATAAGTATAAGAGTCACTGGGAACTCACATGTCTTTCTAGAAGCAGAGCTTCTCCTCTGAATTTTGAATAATGAGAATGGTTAGTGGAAAAGGAAGTAAAATAGTAAGAAAATATTCAAAGAAAAAGTGGGGGTAGGGGTAAAAAAAGGGAAAGAAAAAATTTGATGGTAAAGAAAGAAAACAGCTTATGTGTATAGCAGCGGGAGCTCTGACGAGGTTAGGGGAATGGGAAAAGTGAGCTTTACGTTGTGTCATGTACTGGTACAAATTCTCATTATTAAATGTGATCATAATGTGTATATAAAATATAGCAATAAAATCAATTTTAAAAAAGATGATGCTGAGACTTGCCATATACATTTTGTTAACATCATGAAAGTAGATTTGAGTTCTAGGGTTATGGCCTAATGGCAGAGCACTTGGCTTGCCTAGTGTGTTCAATGCCTGGCTTTAATAAGCATGACTAAGATTATAACCAGGTCATAAAAGTGGTGGTAGCTTAATTTTAAAATGAGAGGCTTACAGTAAACAATAATGTCACCAAAAAAGCCAAAATTGTTCATTGCAATTAGAAGGAAAGAGTTATCTAAACAATCAATTTGATTTATCAGATTGCTTTCTGAACACATAGACTAAAGGGCAGTTAGAAGGAAGGACATTTGTCAAAAGCTACACATCATGAAAATGTGTTCTTTTAGAGCATCACAAGCTCAAAATCACTGGTCATTTGAGAGATGCAAATGAAAACAACACTGAGATTTCATCTCATTTCACAAAGAATGGCTGCTATTGTGAAATTAACCAGCAGCAAATGCTGGCGAGGCTTCGGAGAAAAAGGAACCCTTCTCCACTGTTGGTGAGAATGTAGACTGGTATAACCACTGTGGAGATTCCTCAAAAAACTAGCATTAGAGGCCCCATTTGACTCTTTTATTCCACTGCTATGGATATACACGAAAGAATTAAAAGATTCATATCATAGTGACATGTACATGTATGTTCATAGCAACTCAGTTTTTGATAGCTAAATCTTGGAAACAATCCAAATGCCCATCATGCCCATCAACTGGAGACTGGAAAGAAGATAAGATGTGTGTGTGGTTTTGGTTTTTTGTTTTGTTTTTGATAAAATGGAATATTACTTTGCCATAAGAAATGATTAAGTCTGAGTCATGTATACTGAAATGGACATACCTGGAGGACATACTCATAAGTGAAATAAATAGGTCACAGATATGTAAATACTGTATTGTTTCTCTGGTATAAGTATCTGAAGATGTAAATTAGTTCTAGAATGTATGATAGATATTGTGAAATAGAAAATATTCAAAGGAAAAAGTAGGGGTAAGTAATAAGGGGGAAGAAAAATGCGATAGTAAAAAAAAGGAAAAAAAGCTTATGTATATAGCGGGTAGGGAGGTTGTAGGGTGAGTAGGGGAATGGGAAAAAATGAGAATTAATTATATACTGATACAAATTCTCAGTGTTGAGTGTGATCATAGTGTGTATATAAAGTGTACCAATAAAGAATTCAATTTTAAAAAATTAACACAAGGGGATTTTTTTTTTTTTTTTTTTTTTTGAGACAGGGTCTCGCTTTGTGGTTCAGGCTGGCCCTCAGCTCAGCCTCAAACTCACATCACAATCCTCCTGCCTCTGCCTCCCGAGTGCTGGGATTACAGGCGTGAGCCACCACGCCCGGCACTGTGGTAGGTGGTACTGGTTGCTGCTGGGTGTGGGTCTCCACACCCAGTATTGTTATGTGGTTACCGGGGAATCGAACTCGGGCCCTTGCGCTTGCAAGACAGGCGCCGGAACCACTGAGCTAACTCCCCGGCCCCACTGTACAGTTTTTAAGAAAAAAAAAATTTTCAAAATCCTACATTTTAAAAGAAATCTACCTGATTTTGGATACAGTTCAAGATAATTTCTACAGGAATGTTACTTAACAGAGGATTGTGGTAGTCTTTAATTATTGATTTCTTGATTAACTGATGGAAAGAACTGAGTTATTTGATTTTTTTTTTTTTTTTATCTTCACCTCTTTGGAGTTTTAGTAAGTTCCTAGTAAATATAAAGAGGAAGAAGTAGGTATTTTAAAATAGATACAATAGTTCTTTAGGGATAAATTGGACTATTGTGGTTTAGGGATGAATCAGAATGGGCTGCATAAGCAGATTTTTCAAAATGAATAAATTATTATCTAGTTGAGGTAACAAGAGTACTTTGAAACATTTTACAATCTATTTTGAAGTAATTTTAAGTATTTATGGAAATTATACAAATAATATACAGCACTCTCTTATAATTTTACTCTAGGTTATCCAGATTCAGTTAGTATTTTTGAACCATTTCAAAATAAATTATACACTTGAGATTCCAATATTCTCCTTTAATGCATCTACTCTCCTCAAAATAGATGGGTATTTTCCTTCTCAATTACAATATGATAATCAAAATTAGGATATTAACATTGATGTATTAATGTTTAATCCACAGGCGCCATTCCGTGTTTGCTGATTATCACAGTAATGTCATTCATAGGTCCAGGAGCAAATGGAGGATCAGATGTTGAATTTAGTTGTCATATTTGTCTTATTTAATTCCTAACAGTTGCTCCCTTGTTTATTGTCTTATGCTTTTGATATTTATTTTTGAGAGTACAGGATAGTTACTTCGAGATTACCCTTTAGGTTGGCTTTACTGATATTTCCTTACAGTATATCCATTTTGGCACAGTTACCTGAGAGGTAATGTTATTTTCTCAGCGCATTTCAGGAGGTGCTTGATGTCAATTTGTCTTACTGATAATGTTAACTTTTGTCGTTTAGTTTAGATGGCATTCAACTGACTACTACAAAGTTACTAAGTATGTCATTCTTGTTATTAGTGAATAAGTATGTTTTTTTCAGAAAACACTTTAAGACTGTGAATGTACAGCTTCTCTTCAAATTTTATCTACTATAGTTGGTAACCATTGATGATTCTTGACTGACTTCATTGTCATTACTGTGGTTACCAGTGGTGAAATTTTTTTTTTTTTTTTTGAGTCAGGGTCTTACTTTGTAATTCAGGCTGGCCCTGAGCTCAGCCTCAAACTCACATCACAGCAATCCTCCTGCCTCTGCCTCCCGGGTGCTGGGATTACAGGTGTGAGCCACCACGCCCGGCACTGTGGTATGTGGTACTGGTTGCTGCTGTGCGTGAGTCTCCACATCCATATTGTATGTGGTTACTGGGGGATCAAACCCCAGGCCCTTGTGCTTGCAAGACAGGTGCCGGAAACACTGAGCTAAATCCCCAGCCCATCAGTGGTGATTTTTTTAAAAAAGAATTCTTTCAACATTAGAAACTTTCTTTCTCATTCATTTGCTTATTAATTCGCGTCAGAATGGATTCATATTTTACTTAAAAGTTACAATCCAATATATTAGATATTTTGATGATTACATTATTACAGAGTTAGCCTTTGAAGTGAACCTTCTAAGCTAGCTCTTGGATCCTTTTGATTTGGTATTATTATTCTTTGAGTACTTTTGGATAAAACAGGATATTTCAGGCATACCTTTTCATTTTCTGTTCTCTTGTCCTGTGTTCAGCCAAGTTTCCAAGGAGTCCCTGTTTAGTGGGAAATGGTATTTAGAACAAGATGTGATCATGGCTGCCAAGATATTGTTGCGTCTAGGCTCTCTCAGGGGACAGAGCTAAGAAATAGTTGTATATATTACTTATATAAACACATATGAATTTGGATTCACATGCACACACAGTTGTATCTGTTTTTCTGCCTTTGTAACAAAAAGCATTGATTTATATTAGCTCTAATTTTGGGCTGAAGCTGTATGTAGTTCAGTTGTAGAGTACTTTCTGAGGCATGGATGAGGCCCTGGGTTTGATCCCCAGGACTGCAAAACAAGTAACAACAAAACTCAAAACACTATGTGGGAGTAGAAATTGACAAAGTGTTATTTCATAATTTTCCCAAATGGAAGGTGAGGATTTAGCTTTCCTTTATTCCCCTTTTTCTTTATTCTTCTTTTCTAACCACAAAGTACATACTTTTTTTTTCTGTTTTCCCAGTGTAATTGATGTTCAGCTTAGTAGAAACATTATTTTCAGATGAACCATAATATACTTTTCTTTTTAATTAAAGAAAATAGAGTTAACAGTGGTCTTATTCAGCTCTTAAGTTTGTTGAGTTATTATTTCTTAAACCAAGTTTCTTCTAGGCTCTTTTCCTTTGGTCTACATTTCTCATCACATTGGAATATCTGGGATTCTGTTGACTTCATCTTCTTAGAGCTATTTCTCAGTCTTCTCACGTACACATTTCTCATCATGGGACATCTTGTTATCATCCAAAACTTGCTCTTCTATTGAAGTTCTTATTCCTAGATGCAGTGTCTTCCTTATTTCTTGTTTACTCATTTGCTTTTGTTATCTCCTCTAGCAGTTTCCTAAAGAAAAGTTGTGGGGGAAGTAAATATTTACAAATTAAATATTTGAACTTGGATTTCTAAAATTGTATGTTGAAGAATAGTTTTCTTTTGAAATATTGATGGCATTAGTTGATTGTATTTAACTTACTTGAGGTGGTATTAAGGAGCTTGAAGTTATTATGATGCCTGATCCTTTGTATATTACCCATTTATTCCACAAACCCTGCAAACTTTTGAAACTTGTTTGTTGCTGGTTCTGGGGTTTGAGCAGAATCTTCTCTTTATCCAAAGTTGTTGACATTTTATGATGGTATGTCTTTGTTAAGATTTGTTTTTATCAGTAATTTGGAGCTTTAGGGCCTCCTTTTAGTCTAGAAACTGCTGAGTTTCAATACAGAAAATTTTCTTTCTTTGGATTTCTTTTTTATTTTCCTTTGTTGTGGCTTTCAGGAATTTTCTGTTGGAACTTCTTTTCTATACTATTTTTCATTACTGCCTTTTGTTCTGGTCTCAGACTTTTCTTTAACTCTATATTTATATTTGTTAGCATATATAATTTGAAAAGGTTGTCTAATTCTCTGAATTTTATTTTATTTATTTTGTACAGCACTGGATATGAGATGCAAAGCATTATATGTGAAAGTGTTTTTAATCTTTAAAGTTTCATGATTCATACTGTTAACTGACAGTGGATATTCTTTTTAATTTTTACTTTTTGGTACATATTTGCAGTATATAATGATTACATTTCTCACAGGTAGTTCGTGCATGTACATCTCAATTCTTTTTTCTTCCCTTTCTCCTCACTGCCTTCATCTCTTGGTTCCTTCCCTTTTGCAAAAGACCTCTTTGCCTCTTCTCTAGAATCTCTTTTATTTTGCTCTTTACTTGTAGTTTGGTTTCTTATGTAAGAGAAACCATATGATATTAAACTTATATGTCTGATTTATTTCACTAACATTATGGTCTCAAGATGCATCCATTTTCCTACATGACTTGAGAATAAGATCTAAATGAATTATTTGGTTAGTCACAGCTAAGGAAATGGGATAACATTTTTTCCATCCAGCTCATGACTGTTCAACCCAATTAGACCAAGGTCAAGAGGTCTTATAACACATCTGTAAAGTACAGCTTTCTCCTAACTTAGAAGGGTCTATACAGATCTTCTGTAAGACTTGCATTTGTTTAAATTACAAAGCTTAAGGCCAATGACAGTTTGTCATAGGAACAGTTGGAACAGTGGTAACCTTTAGATTTTACTGTTTGAGCAGTATTTTCATTAAAGGACCTTATCGTAAATAGTTTAGGTTTGGTGGTCTATGCATTATTTCTATCATTTATTTTTCTTCCTCTTTATTTTTTCTTCTTTTAAAAATATATAAACCATTCTTAGTTTAAGAGAGATATAAAAATAGGCTACAGGTTGGAATTGGTTCATGGGCTATGGATAGCCACCCTCAGGGCTACAAATTATAAGTAATATTTGCTCTGAGCTGCTTTGTAATAAAATAGTATATAATTTCATTTTGTATATGTTCTTTTGACATTTGAAGATCAGAGGTGTAATTATATTAATCTATAAGAATGTTTTTGAAATTAATTATATTATACTTTAAACAACAGTTATAGATAAGAGGAGTCTTTAACAAGAATCTAATGAGTGATGCCAAGAAGTAAATGATAGGAACCAGGAGAAGTATGTATTAATAATATGACTGAGGAGGAGAAACCTACATTAGTTATATTTCCGCTTTTATGTAGAAATTAAAAGGTACAACAGTATAAGATGGGGCAGTACAGTTTTAATAAGTATAATAGTTTCTTACAACTATAGAACTAAGGCTGTTAAGACTGTTGGCCACAAAGGGTTATTTGGAGGAATTGCTTTATGACATATTATTGAGAAATATTTATTGCTATTTAGAAAGATAGTATGTTCACAGAAGTATGGATGACTTAGTAGTAGTTGTAATATTTGGTTATAGGGAAATATTTTCATTGTGATTCTTTAAGAATTACAATCTTTAAGAGTTAAATCCAAGTTATTATAATTGGGGCATATGTTTCTTAGGATTTTGAATGTTTATTTCTGTGTTAGTTCAAAATGAACATCATGAGTTCTCATAATATAATTTGTACAAATTAATATCACATTGTATGAAGACATATTTATGTTTGTTTTCATTCAGTTTTTCCTTAAAAGTATAAACCAATCCAAGTTTATCAGTATGTATGTTGATTAAGAAATTTTTAATTGGACCAGGGATTTAGCTCAGTGGTTCTGGCACCTGCCTTGCAAGCTCAAGGTCCTGGGTTTGATCCGATACCACATACCATAGTGCTGGGTATGGTGACTCACGCCTGTAATCCCAGCACTCGGGAGGCAGAGGCAGGATTGCTGAGTTTGAGTCCTGAACTACAAAGCAAGACCCTGTCTCAAAAAACTAAAAACTTAAAAAAAGAAAGAAAGAAAAAAATTTTAATAGTTTAGAAATTATGAAATTTTAGAAAAGGCTGTGTTTTATGGATTGAAGTTGATGAATCACCAGTAATAAAACATCTGTGATAATAGATTTCGATGCAGAGTATCAGTTTACATAATTCTGGATGTTTTGTAAAATTGAGAACACTAATTTATTCAAAGTGATTGTGAATTTTGTTAATTATTTTGGTTTGATCAGTAAAATAAATTGGGTTATTTGAGCAGTTGTTTTATATTACTGCATTAGTGGTTATACAGTTAATAATAGTACTATATAAGCCTCCTTTTCATCGGTTAAAACATTTCAGTCTTACGATCTTCTGATTTACTTATAAAGTGTATTTTTTATGTTTCAAGGATAAAAATTGGAATCAAAACTTTTAAAAATTTTACTTACAAGTTTTACAAATTTTCAGAAAACTAAAGCCATTTTTATTTATAATAAGTTCTGATTGTAAAGATAATTCAGGCTTTTATACATGAAAGCAAATTTCACATAATTTTAATAGTTAAAATATTTAAGAAGCACATTTCAAATATTTGTTTTTTAGACACATCATTTAAAGAATCTTTTGGGTTTACGATGTAGCTCAGTAGACTATTTGCCTAATACACATGAGGCCCTAGGTTTGTTCCAGCACCACAAAAGCAAATTTAAAAATTTGTTTTAACTTTTCTTGGCTGATGGCTGAAAGAAGAAAATGGAAGAAAAAATACATTGTTTTATAAAACAGCTGAGCATTTAACTGTTTGTCTTTTTCCACAGATGGGCGGAAACCATTTCCGATTAACCACGGGAAAACTAGTGATGAGACTTTACTAGAGGTAAAGCTAAAATTTCTTGGTGCAGCCTAAGTGTTACTGATATTTTGATATCTTTAAAACATCTTTAGGGCTGAGGATTTAGCTCAGTGGTTCTGGTGCCTACCTTGCAAGCAGAAGGTCCTGAGTTCCATCCTTGGTAATCACCACAATGCCGGGCACGGTGACTCATGCCTGTAATCCCTGCACTCAGTAGGCAGAGGATTGTGAGTCAAGGCTCGCCTGGGCTACATAGTGAGCTCAGGGCCAGCCAGAACTACAAAGTGAGACCCTGTCTCAAACAAACCCAAAAAAGTGTTTAAAGGTTCTGTGTATTTGGTTACTTCTTTGTCCTTGCTCATTTTAGAAAATCGGGAAAAAAACTGTAATTAGCATTAAAAATCTACAGTTGATGAATAAGTTTCCAGAATACTTTATGTGAACAAATGTCAAATTTAAAAAGACTAGTATTGAAAGAGTTGCTTATTATACCCTATATTTCATTGAATCTGAGATACCTTTAATTGTGTCTGGACCTAACTTTAGAGATTTTAAAATTTACTAAGTTATGAGATTTAGAATCAATGAAATTTGTAATTATCAGGTTAAAAGTATAATAACTATGAAATAGAACTATGAAATTCTCATATATCATCATTTATAAATAAAACATATTTATGAATTGAAAAGTTATACTTTGTTTTTCCTTATAGGATGCCATAGAAGTTTGCAAGAAATTTATGGAACGTGACCCTGATGAATTAAGATTTAACGCAATTGCTCTTTCTGCAGCATAGATTGTTGATGGAAACACTAAATACTGTATTATTTGCAACAAAGTTAAATTTCTCTGCCACACACTAACTCAAAAATTTTTGATATTTTCATTAACTTGACTAATTAAACTTTATGTGAATTAAACTTTGTCTTATCCTGTCTTTTATTTTTCCCCAAGTTAAAGCTGCACTTCATTCTTGCCTTTTCTTTGTGAAGGATTTATCCTGTCTGATTAATAGCAATAGGTTTTATATTCTTTTTCAATCTCATGAGAGATCATGTCTTAGAACATGAGGCACAATTTCCACCTATAGACTATGAATAAATATGTATGGGTACTCTTCAGGTGCAGGAATTAAAGCAGTGAACAATTGTTGACAAGTTCCATCATTGAGAAATTATGTTCTTACAAGAAGAGATGCATGAAAATTACATAACAAGTTACATCAACATGGACAAACGCTGTTTGGAGAATTGATCTAGGATTCTGATAATGAGTGACTGAGTAGATTCTTTAGATTTTGTTGTCAGGGAAGGCTTCTGTGAAGATGTGACTTTGAAGTTGGGTCCTGAATGGCAAAGAGTAGTAGTCACAAAAGTGATGGTGAAGACCAGAAATAAGAATGAACGCTGAGTCTGTAAGGTAGAAAAATATTTCTATTCTGTAGTACCAGGAAGATGTTTCATATGACCAGAGCATAGAACATAATGGAGAAAGTACCAAGAGATGAGGTCAGAGAAGGGGAACCTTAATAATACAGGAAAAGTCACTTAAATTTATTTTGACCAGCCTTGTGATGGTAAGCCACTGGAAAGTTTTAAGTAGTGTGGCTTGATTTGTTTCATAGTGGTTTTTTGTTGTTGTTTTGAGACAAAGTCTCACTTTTTGTAGTTCAGGCTGGCCCTGAGCTCACAATGTACCCCAGGTGGGCCTCAAACTCAGAGCAGTTCTCCTGCCTCTGCCTCCTGAATGCTGGGATTACAGGCGTGAGCCACCACATCCGGCATTGTGGTATGTGGTTACCAGGGATGGAACTCAGGACCTTGTGCTTGCAAGACAGACACTGGAACCACTGAACTAAATCCCCGGCCCTTGTTTTATAGTTTTAAAAAGTCACACTGACAAGTCAGAGAATAATATATTTGGGGAGAGGAGTACAAGAACAGTGGTAGAGAGATTTGTGAAGAGCCCACTATAGTAGTTCCGTAGAGGTGTTGATGGTTGGATTTTTTTTTTTTTTTTTTTTTTAAGGTTTTTTGAGACAGGGTCTCGCCCCATGGTTCAGGCTGGCCCTGAGCTCAGCCTCAAACTCACATCACAGCAATCCTCCTGGCTCTGCCTCCCGAGTGCTGGGATTACAGGCATGAGCCACCACGCCCGGCATTGTGGTGTGTGGTACTGGTTGCCGCTGGGGTGAGTCTCCACACCCAGTATTGTTATGTGGTTACCGAGGATTGAACCCGGGTCCCTGCCCTTGGAAGACAGGCACCGGAACCACTGAGCTATATCCCCGGCCCTGATGGCTGGATCTTAAAAGTGAGACCCATTTAGATGGCATTCTGTCTACAACTATCTTGTTGAGAATTTTTGCTTCTATATTTATTAAAGAGATTGGTCAATAGCTCTTTTCTTAGTTGGGTCTTTGACCCTTGTTTTGCCATGAGGGTACATACAGACTAACAACCAGACTAATAGATCAAAATATATGAAAAACATAGTTATACTATATATCAATTAAGGTATGTTTTTAGCTACCTTGTCTATGCTGGATTGTTTTCCCCTTATTATCTGTTATTTTGTACTTTATTAGTTTCATATATAAGAAACTATGAGATATTTACAATTTTCTTCATTTAACATTAGATCCCAGAGTGTATCCATTTTTCTATAGTGGGATATCTTGAAAAACTATTTACAGTTATAAATATGCTAGGTAGATCAAATACCTAGCCCTTTAAAAAAAAATCTCCTATGTATTGTAAATGATGTTCTCCACACATTTTATGAGCCACCAGGAGGACTAGCATTTTTTGTCACGTTAAGGTAATAGTCGTCCCAAAGAACAAGAATTACAATAAATTTATAGATAAAATTGATTTTTATTCAAGAACTATCAATCATACTAAATAGAATTGAGAGCTCTCATTGGGCAGTACCAGAAGAGTTGGTTTTATAAGGTGGGAACAAGGAAAAGAACAATGGATAAAACTTGTTGGTAAACCTCAGGTTGCTCTTTTGGAAGGACCAAAACAGAGGGGACTTCCTTATAACATTAACTCAAGTAGACTAAACTCTTTTTTCATGGAAAACTGACCTGTCTGGGATCTTAATGTTTGTGTGACATTTAACATAAGTTCCTCCATTTTGGTTTGTTCTCTTGTACAGAAGCTCTGGCCAAATAATGGCGTCCCATAATTTTGTGACAGTTCCCTAAAATATATGTTAGATAAATCATATGTATCTACCTATACCCTCATACATATTCTTATATATATGTGTATTTGTGACACATATATATGTGGATTTTGTGTACTCATATCCAACCAACTGTGGATTGAAAATATTTGGAAA
>PVIR01040059.1:0-13553 GCA_004026965.1 Petromus typicus | reverse complement strand
GGGTGTGGAGACTCAACCCAGCAGCAACCAGTACCACATACCACAGTGCCGGGCGTGGTGGCTCACGCCTGTAATCCCAGCACTCGGGAGGCAGAGGCAGGAGGATTGTGATGTGAGTTTGAGGCTGAGCTCAGGGCCAGCCTGAACCACAAAAGCGAGACCCTGTCTCAAAAAAAAAAAAAAAAAAAAAAAAAAAAAAGTTAAAAGGAAATTCAAATATCAGCCCCCAGGAGAAATTTGGAAGATACAGAAATCTAACAGCCCAGATGGCCACTTATTCTTATGATGATACATTTCTTCTAGATCTTTCCTACACTTACTAATTTTAGTTCCCACTGTTGTTGTTTCTGTTAACATACGCAACACACTTAACCTTAAAACACAAAGGTATCATATACTTAAAAACTTTCCCTCTGCAAGAGGCAGGACCTTGCGGGACGATGGGAAGCCTTCTGCTCCTGGGTGTCTCAGTTTACCTCTTCCAAAGATGTTTGTGGCTTGACTACAAGTCAAATCCCATAACCAGTTTCAGGGTGTAGGGGGAGCCACCGAGAGGAAGGAGCCATTCACCTCTGCACAGCTTGTACGTAGAGGGGGCCGGGATTGGAGCAGACCTCGGGTCCAGCCCGTGGAGGTGTGGCCACGCCCTGGTCCCTGGTCGCGGCTCCCCTTCCCTTTATCCGCACTGGGTGGCTCTTTCGCTCCCCCTGCTGGCCAGCGGCTGCAACCGTGTTGGTCCTGTCTGGAATCCTTTAGACTCTACTCGTCCCGTGGTTGTTTATTCCTTTGGCTGAACTGTTCTGTGTGCCAGGTGCTGAGATCTCTCCCCTTGCAGTGGTCACATTCCCACACCCAAACAGGAAGCAGAGCCTTCTATTAGTGACAAAAACCCTGTGGCAAAGTTAGGGTTCAGCCAGTGCTAAGGCCCTGGACGTATTCTGAAAATACAACCAACAAGATTATGGTACAGCCGGGCGCAGTGGCACGCACCTGTAATCTCATCCCTTGAGAAGCAGAGGCAGGAGGATCGTCCTGAGTTTCAGGCCAACTAGTGCAAAGGATGTGGAGTGTGAAAAAGATCAGTCCAGCGACCTGGGGTAGGGACGGGTGCGAATGGTGGCAGCGTCCAAGAGACCCCAAGATCCGGTACCGGAGGAAGTTGACTTAGAAACTGGGCCACCACCGGAGTCGGGAGGCCACACATGAGGCTCCAAAGGTGATACCTGTGAGGAGGGGAGAGGCCCGAGCCCAGGGATGTGGAGTGGGAGAGGCCTGAGAGCCTCTCACTGCCACTGTTGTAGTCCACAACCTCTGAAACAGGAGCTGGCTCAGGGGAAAGGACCTATGGGGCCTGCTGGGGACAGCTCACCTTCAGAGGGACAGAGCCGGGTGGTGGATGGGGCGGGGAGCCTTGGTCCCTCTGTCCCACAGAAGCACCAGGCCATGGGCCAAGATCCCCACGAGGATGAAGGGCAAAGAGGGAGAGCTGGAAAGGTGAAAGGACCTACAGCAAAGATGCGTCAAGCCAGACCCGGTGCACCCCTATGATCCCAGCACTTGGGAGGCTGAGGCAGGAGGATTGCCGATTAGAGCCCAGCATAGGCAACTTAGCAGACCTTGTCTGAAAATAAATAATGGGGTGGCACTGGCTGAGGGCAAAGGCCCTGGGTATGATCTTGGTACCGCAAAAGAGCCGTGAAAAGGCCGAGAGCATAGTCACCTAGAGGTTTAGGACCCGGATGGAGAGGGGAATAGCTGGGGCCTGAGTTTGCAGTGGAAACCCAGGAAGCAGGACCAGGGCGGGGCGGTCCCCTCAGAGGCCAAGGTTGCTGCCGCAAGTTCAGCCTGCCCTTGGTAGAGGAGCCCTTGTGTACGGGGCAGGGGGGCACAGTGAATGCCTGGCCAGCTGGCCCAAGTGTGCTGCTGGCATCGACCTGGTCCCCACCTGGCTTTATTTTGTGGGACTGGGGAGTTTTAGTTCATCAAATGACCACGCTGCTGCCCTCCAAGGAGGGACAGAAGGGAAGCTGGGCGCAGGAAACCTGGCCCCCAAAGTTGTGTCTGGCGGTCAGCAGAGAGGTCCCTGGCCGGAGCCGACCTCCAGGAGTCCCTGGGGGCAGGGAGCCTGCACAAGAGCAGAGCAAAGGAAGCGGCGGCCCTCGTGGGTCAGGGCCGTCGAGGCCGGAGTGTCGGTGGTGGACCACATGTGGCTGCGCAAGGCTGTGGGTGTGACCCTCAGTGTGTGTGCGCGCGTGCACACACACACGTGCACACGCTGTGGATGACAGGCCAGAGCCCTTGTGGACGACACTAGACTGACCAAGGAGACGGCATTCTAAAGCTGCTCCTAGATGGCGAAAGTGAAAGAGAAATTAGTACAGGTGGTGAGTTCCCGATCACTGGAGGCATGTAAGCCGGAGTGGAGCAGCCATTCACAGGAAGGCCGCTGCCCCCGGGGCTCTGCCAGCCAGCGCTGTGTCCCAGGCTAGTGGCCCACGTGGCAAGAGGGACACGAGACTCTTGGGGGTGGTGTGCGAGGGCCCAGTGTGACGCTAGCCAGGCAGTTTGCTCCCCTGGGCCTCTGTGGGGTCTCTTGTGCCCCACAGGTGCTGTACGGCACAGGCTTCCTGGGGACGGGCCTGGGTCTCAGCGGGTTGATGGCGACGAGGGTGGGGCCGAATGGTGGCCGAGCTCCTGAGGAACTCATTCTGTTTCCGAACTGGGGATCTTGGATAAGTCAACTCACTCTGTGGGCCTCCCTTTCCTCCAGGTGGAGCCCTCCGGGTCCCTCCCGCCCTTCTCCCTTCCACCGCCCAACCCCCATGTGTCTGTCCTCAGTCACGGCCTGTCTCCTGGGCCCGGCCTCCCCGCCCCCTCTCCACCCTTGACTGCGGTCTTGAGAGCTCGGAATAATCCCGTCCTCTCTTTATCCTTTTTCATCTCCTAAAGATGCCCCACCCAGCGCCCGCCACGTTCTGCACCTCCTCACCTCCGCCATTCTTTGTCAGTTGGGCTGAGTAATGATCTCTGCCTCCTGGGAAGAGCTGGCATCTGCTGGGTGGGGCTGCCAGGCCTGGAATTGGCACTCTGCCTCCTTTCTTCTGGGGCCTGGTAGTGGGGACCCTGTCCTTTTCCTGGCCTGTGGAGCTTGGCAGGAAACAACCCAGGGTGTGATTTGGCTGAGGCCACTGCAGTGGCCTTTGGCCTTGTGAGGAGGGGTCTGGTGACAAAGCTAAGGACAAGGACATTCGGGACAACTCTCCAAGAGGCCCCAGGCCAGGCCTGGAGCACAGGGGCCAGAGCAGGTGTGGCCCGAAAGTATAAAGTGTGCCAGGTGTGAGGAGGGGTGGGGGACATTAGTGGCTTTTGTTTTGTGGCCCTGGGGCCCTCACACATGCCAGGCAAGCACTAACCACCGGTTGCCCCACCCACGCCTAGTCATGTGCTTCTTTTTAGGGGATTAGGGCTGATAAACAGTGGCTCTGGGGAGGCCTGTAGTGAAGGCCGCAAGGGGGCAGTGCTGAGCCAGGGGGCAAGGCAGAGAGCAGCTGCTGCAAAGGCCCCCAGACCCCCTGCCGGGGCGTTGGAGGCAGGAAGGCAGACAGAGGTGAGGCAGAACCGAGGTGGCACAGTGGGCCGGCCGGTAGGGGTGTGAGGAGGCAGCTCAGAGTTGGCCGGTGGGATCCAGCCTGGCTTTTCAGAGGATCCCTGCGGCTGTTGGACAGAAGACAGAGGGGGCGGAAGCGGAGAGGGCGTAATGATGTGGGCAGGGCCTGCTGGCGGCAGCCAGGCGGTGAGTCACGGGCCCTAGGTGTGTTTTGTCGCTAACGCCAGCAGAATTTGCTGCTGTGGGCTGGGAACACCAGAGCCAAGTTTGACCTCAGCGTTTCAGGCTGAGCTGGCAGACGGACAGTCGGCTGAGCCAGGCAGGCGTGGGGAGCGGGGGTGTCAGACGCTTGGCTTGGGGTGCTCGTCTGGGCTCGTGCACTAAGCATTCGGGACACACATCCAGGTGTGGGAGATACTAGGCTGAGGGTATAGTGAGAATTGTGAGCACGTACGTGCTTGCTGCTTGCATCCCAGGCCTGGGCTCTGCTTAGCATTGTTTTATTGTTTTGAGACAGGATCCTGCTATATTGCTCAGGCTCAAATTTTCAGTCCTCCTGCCTCAGCCTCCTCCTGCTGGGCTGACAGGCAAGCGCCACCACACATGGTTTCAATTCTGTCTCCAAAGCACCTCCTCCGACCTTGGCCGTCGGACACCAGGCCTTTCTCCTCTCCACAGAGGATCCAGAATTCTCCAGCCCTGCCACTGCCCCCTCCACGCCACAGCGAGGCCAGGCCGCGGGTTGGCACCAGCCTGGCTACTCATTGTGTGACCGGGGCCATAAGGAAGGGACAGAGAGGAGAGGGAAGGAGGTGGCTCCCCAAGAGGGCCCAAGACCCCCACCCGTACAACAAAGCCTGGCTTCTACCCTCCCCGTGGGCTGCAGGCTGAGGTCCCAGGTCCTCTAGCCCTGGGTTTGTAGGAGAGAGCAATGTGGTCTGCGGGGGCTCTCCTCCCCAGGATAGATGCCTGAGGTGTCTCACCGCTTGGCAGTGCCTGTCCCTAGCTCCCACGAGGTAAACTAAGGCTCAGAACATCAGACTTGGCATTCCTGGCCTGGAGTCCAACAGAGGAAGGGGGCCCAGGAGCGGGTGTCCCTGAGAGGCCACATATGCCATTTGTGATATGTGGCAGGGCACAGAGCAGTGCCCAGGGACTGTGCCCAGGAGGCCGTCTAAGCACTCACCTGACGCAGAGGAGGGAGCCAGGCTGAGGTGGTGCACGCCTGTCATCATAGCACCGTGGGAGGCTGAGGCAGGAGGATCACAAGTTCAAGTCCAGTCTGGTTGACTTTATGAGACCCTGGCTCAAAATAAAAACAGAAGGCTTGGAGATGGAGCTCAGGGGAAAGGCGCGGGTTCAGTGCCCAGTACCATCACAAAAAGAAAGAGAAAGCAAAACAGGAGGGGCAGGCGAGGACAGAGACAGGTGTCCTGCTGGAACCACTCACAGGACATGGCTGCAGCGTCCTTGGGGATGCGGCCTGGCTCACAGCAGAGGCCAGGACCAGCATGCATGAAGCCCCTGACGCCAAGAGAAAAAACCTCAGCTCTTTTTTCTTGCAAAGATAAAAAATACTCAGGCTGTCATAGACCACGAAAGACCTGGTTCTCTTCCTGACACTTGGAAGCTGTGTGGCCTTGGGTGAATTACTTAACCTCTCTGAACCTCCGGGCTCAGCTGTGGAGAAGTGACGTGATCAGTGTGTGCGGGCTGCCAGGGCACATCAGGCACACTGGGTGCGGCCCAAGCTGTCTTGCCCTTCTTTGTGTGAGTGCCCTGTTTCACCACGAATCCCCAGGGGCAAGGCACAGACAGGACAAGCCAAGCCCTCTAGGGAGGAATGGGGTCACGGGGGCCAGAGCCGGTGACCTTTTTGCCTGAGTAGCAGGCATGGACCTCGGGGCCTTAACTAGACCGCAGCTCTTTTTCTTTCTTTTTAAAAACATTTTTGAGACAGGGTCTTGCTACAGACTGAGGCTGCAGGTGTGTGTGTCACCACACCCTGGGGTCTTTGTGACTGAGCAGGACATCAAGGCCCATAATGGCATACAGGACAGTGTCTGGAACGCCGGGGGTGGGGCTGTGGGAGGGGTCCCCTCATCCAGGGCTGGGGCGCCCTTGGGTGCAAGTGACAAGCCCAGCCCTGGAGGCATGGCGAAGTGAGTGCTGTCCTGGGACCTCAGCAGGGAACATGTGTGGCACCTGTAGTTCAGCGCCCTGGGAGGCTGAAGCAGGAGGATTGCAAGGACCTGGACAGCTTGGCAAAGTGTGAGGCCTAGGAATTTAAAAAGGGCAGGAGACATTGCTCAGTGTAAAGCATAGGGTTCAACCCCAGAGCTACAGTAGAAAGGAAGGAAGGAACCAGGTACAGGGCGTGGGCTGCGCGTGGGAGAGGCCTGGGAGGCCCCGCACATCCTCCTGTGTTCCCCCAGATGAGGACGACGCCAACAGGCTGGGGGAGAAGGTGATCCTCCGCGAGCAGGTGAAAGAGCTCTTCAACGAGAAATACGGTCAGTGCCACGCCGGCCCGCGCATGCGCATTGGGAGCTCTGGGGGCCGGGCACCACCTCGCTGACCTGCTGTGTCTTCCAGGCGAGGCCCTGGGCCTGAATCGGCCCGTGCTGGTCCCTTACAAGCTGATTCGAGACAGCCCCGATGCCGTGGAGGTCACTGGCCTACCCGATGACATTCCTTTCCGGAACCCCAACACCTACGACATCCACCGTCTGGAGAAGATCCTGAAGGCACGGGAGCACATGCGCATCGTCATCATCAACCAGCTACAGTGAGTGCACCGAGCCCAGACCCCACAGTCCTGAGCGCGGGGCTGGGAGTTGAACCCACAGAGCTGCAACCTCAGGCCCATTTTATTGTTTGTGTGGGGTGTGTGTGTGTGTGTTTCAGACGAGGTCTCGCTTTGCAGTTCAGGCTGGCCCTGAGCTCACTATGTAGCCCAGGCAAGCCTCGAACTCACAACAATCCTCTTGCCTCAGCCTCCCAAGTGCTGGGATTACAGGAGTGAGCCAGCACGCTCAGCCTTGTGGTATATAGTACTGATTGTGATATCTAGTTACCGGGGATCAAACTTGGGACCTGGCGCTTGCGAGGCAGACACCAGAACCAGTGAGCTAAATCGCTGGCCCACTATGTTTTATTTTGAGACAACATCTCTGTCACCAGATTGCCCAGGCTGGCCTTGGACTTGCAATCCTCCTGCCTCAGCCTCCTGAGGAGCTAAGAATGCGTGTGGGCACCTTGCCCCCACCCCACATCCAGCCAAAATCCCAAACTCTCATGTCAGCACTCAGATCTCTTGGGAGTCAAGGGCTGCTCAGTGGAATATGACTTCAGAGGTTTCAGTCCCTGGTTGTATGAACCCATGGAGACTGTAGATCAGGAAGAGGAAGACTCCAGCAGAACAGCCAGGGATCCTAGCATCCTGCTGAGGCCACGCCCCTGGTGACCTCCCTTCCTCCTAGCCCCTCCCTAAAGGTCCCGGACCTTCTTAGTAGATGGCCCCAGCCTTCAACGGACAAGCTCTTGGGGTACACAGAGGAGTCAGACTGCACTTTGCAGTCTAGCCATGGTGATGCTCATTTGTAATGCCAGCACTCTGGAGGCTGAGACAGGAGGATCACCGTGAGTTCAAGGCCAGCCTGAGCAACACATCAAGACCCTGTCTCAAAACAAAACAAAAGCCCCAGAACACAAATTGCACCTTGCCAGCTGCAGGCACACTGTCCCCTCACATGAAAGAAAGGAAAACCACATTTCCTCACTAGTGCTGTGTTATGTTCTTTTGCAGACCTTGTACGGAAGTCTCCAGTGATGCTAAGGCGCCAGGTGAGTTGGGGCCAAGAAGCCTCCCTTCGGCTCCGCGGGGACAAAGGAACAGGTAGCCGGGCGCAGTGCCGCACGCCTGCCGTTCCAGCCATCTGGGAGGCAGGGGGCTTTCATGTTCTAGCCCAGCCCAGACAACTGTCTAAAACAGTAATTTTAGAGCTGGGCACGGTGGTGCACATCAGCAATCCCAGCACTCAGGAGGCTGAGGCAGGAGGATCGCCATGAGTTCCAGGCCAGCTTGGGCACTATAGCAAGCCTCTGTCTTGAGTCTTCCCCGGGGAGGTGAGAGACTGACCTCGCCGGTCCCATGCGCGCCCCAGCAGACCTTTCTCCCAGCAGCCAGAGACAACGTTCCCAAGCGCAAGAGAAAGAGGGTCTCCGAAGGCAACTCTGTGTCCTCCTCCTCCTCGTCTTCCTCCTCCTCGTCCTCCAACCCGGAGTCTGTGGCGTCCACCAACCAGATCTCACTTGTGGTAAAGCCGCTCGGATCCGCCACTTGCCACCCTCCCTGGGCTGCCCATCAGGGAGGTGGAGGGCGCCCGGGTGTGGTGCCACTCGACATCAAAGGGCACACCTCCAGGGCTCTTCTGCCCCGCGCCTTGGAGATGGGGCTCTCGTGCCTCAGGTTCCTCGATAAGGACACTGGACAGTTCTGATTTCAAGATAGCAATCTGAGTCCTGGGATGGTAGCACATGCCTGTAATTGCAGCCCTGGAGGTGGCTGAGTCAGGAAGAGCCCAAGATTGAGCCCAACCTGGGTAACTTAGTGACTTAGTGAAACTGTCTCAGATTTAAAAAGAGAGGAGAATATAGCTTAACCCCTGCTCTTAAAAAAAATATCAGGGCCAGCTTTGAAATCCTGAGTCTCAGGGGCCAGGGCGGGCCAGGGATTTAGCTCAGTGGTGCTGCTGCCTGCCTTCCAAGCACAAGGTTTTGAGTTCGATTTCCAGTACTGGAAAAACACACCTGAAATTCTGAGTCCAACTGAGAATAGTTGAACATATATGAAAATTAAGTTAGGCCAGAGACTGTGGCATACTGTAATTGTACCATTTGGGAGGCTGAGGCAGGAAGCTTACCATGAGTTTGAAGCCAGAACTATATAGGACGACCCTGTCTCAAAAAACCAACCCAGGCCAGGGATTTAGCTCTGTGATTCCAGTGCCTGCCACAAAAGCACAAGGTCCTGAGTTAGATTCCCCAGAATCCCCAAAATAAAAGCTCAAAAAAAGAAGATGGTTTTAAGACTTCCTCCCCCTGCCTGGTATGTGTACCCCAAGTTGTCCTGAGCCCCTGCCTCTCACAGAGGCGCCTGGACCATCCAGTCTGTGTGACCATGAAGAGACCAAGTCCCCTCTGGGCCACAGCAGGGTGTGAGAGGAAAAGATCTGGGAGTAGCAGAGCGGGCGTCATGGTGTCGCCGGCACCCTAACCGTGTGTGTCTCCCCAGCAGTGGCCGATGTACATGGTGGACTATACTGGCCTCAACGTGCAGCTGCCAGCACCCCTCAATTACTGGACCTCAGCACCCAACCAGGACCTCACAGAAAGACTAAAGGAAGTATAATTTATGTACAAAATGTATATTCGGATATGTATCGATGCCTTTTAGTTTTTCCAATGATTTTTACACTATATTCCTGCCACCAAGGCCTTTTTAAATAAGTAAAAAAAAAAAAAAAAAAAAAGTGTCACCTTTCTTTTTAACCATGACATGATTCTTTTCTGGAATCATAGCTGCTGCAGTCTCTGGGACAGAGGCAGGTGGGAGTGCCCTTCCCTGCAGCTACAGAGGCTGTGTTCCTGTCTGGGGCCAACCTCCCCCACCTGCTGCCTCAGGGAAAGACGCCGGAGCAGTGCCATGGGCACACAGGGTCCCTTTGGCCTGGGACTGGGACCCTGCCAAGCGCGGAGACTGGGACAAGTCGAGTGTTGGACCAGCTCGGCTCAAAACACACAAAATAAACCAGAAACAAAGCTGGGGCGCTGGCGCACACATGTGATCCGGCACTTGGGAGGCTGAGGCAGGAGGATGTCAAGTTTTTGTTTGTTTGTTTTTTGGAGACAGGGTCTCACTTTGCAGTTCAGGCTGGCCCTGAGCTCAGCCTCCAACTCACATCACAGCAATCCTCCTGCCTCTGCCTCCCGAGTGCTGGGATTACAGGCATGAGCCACCACGCCCAGCACTGTGGTATGTGGTACTGGTTGCTGCTGGGCGTGAGTCTCCATGCCCAGTATGGTATGTGGTTACCGGGGAATCGAACCCGGGCCCTTGCGCTTGCAAGACAGGCGCCAGAACCACTGAGCTAACTCCCCGGCCCAAGGATGTCAAGTTTAAGCCCAGAGATTTAGTGAGACTCTTTCTCAAAGTAAAAGTCTAGGGATGCAGCTCATACAAAGGCCCTGGGTTCAACCCCTAGTACTACAGAGGGAAAAAGGAGCGCGGGGGTGGGGGGACTTTGTTCTAGAACCTGGGTATTCAAGCTGAGTGGTGATGGGCACAACTGTGTCTGAGAACATTTGGTGGTGGCAAGTGCAGAGACACAGGTGGCACGGGACAGAGACAGCCAGACAAGTGGAAAGGGGCTGGCAGCCGCCCAGGAACTGGCAGCAGCCGCTGCTTGTCACTCTGCTCACAGGCTGAGCCTTGGCTTCTTGGTGGTCACTGGGCTGTGTCCCAGCCAAGGGCAGAGCAGCCTGCGTCCTGAGGACTGAGGACAGGTCGGGCCTGGGGCAGCGTGGGAGGCCGAGTGGGGTGGTGCTCTGGCTGGGCAGAAGGAAAAGGAGGCCTCTGCTGGAACCCCAGCTACTCTGAGGATCAAAAGTTCTAGTTTAGCATGAGACCCTGGTGCAGTCCCCAGCAGCATAAAAAACTTCCAAATCCCATTAGCAAGAGACAGCGGCTGCAGGTGACACAGATGGTGGGTGGGGACTTGGGCGGCAGGCTGTTCCCTGCACATGGTGCCAGGCTAAAGGGGCCAGAATCCACCTGGGCCAGCCTGTGCCTTGCTGTGCCCTGGGAAGCCGCAGGACCAGGGCATCAAGGCCGAGTCCGGCCCACAACCTGGAGCCAGACCTGGGAGCAAGAAATGGGAAGCAGGTGGGAGCCCCTGCTCCTCTGAGCAACAGGCCACAGCGGTTGGGTCTGGGACTGAACGGGGAGCACGGTCGGCAGGGGTGGAAGCCCAGGTTCTGGGTGCAGCAGCCAGAGGAGCCTCCAACAAGGAGGAGGCGAGCTCGGAGTCAACCGCGTGTGTGAGCAGAACGGCCCGCACTCCTCTGGGAAAGGGGTTGGAAACAGAAATGGCAAACCGGCTCCAGTCCAACTCTGCCCCTGCCTGGGGCCTCCTCCTTCCCACAGCCAGACCCCAAGTCCCCAGGACCCCTCATTTTACCTTCTGTCGCTGGCCTGAGCTGGCCCTGTTTTCTCTCTGCACAACCCAGAATGTGGGTCACCCTACACCTTGACCACAGTTCATCCAGAAACTGCCAAGGAGGCCAAGTGTGGCCTACTGTAAGCTTAGCATTCTGGGAAGCTGAGGCAGAAGGGTCTCAAATTCAAGCCTCACCTGAAAAACAGTAACTTCATGAGGCCCTGTGTCAAAAATTCAAAAGAGATGGGGATGGAGTTCAGTGTAAAAAATCCTTGGTTCAGTCTCCAGGATCTTAAAAAAGAAAAAAACCAAAACAAAATGGGCATGGTGGCACACCTCTGATCTCAGCACGAGGGAGGCTAGGGCAGGAGAAACATTGAGTTTGAGGCCAGTTTGGGCTATATAGTAAACTCAAGACCAGCCTGGACTATATATTGAGGCTCTGACTAAAAAAGAAAAAGAAAAGTACCCATCCCACCCTGCTTGCCCTGCAAAATCAAACTGAATCTGGTTGCCTGTTACAGTCCTTACCAACCAGGAGCCCTGGGCCTTGTTGGGGTGGGAATGGAGACGGATCTCATTATGCAGCCAGGCAATCCTCCTGCCTCAGCCTCCTCCGGAGTGCTGGGAGAGCCCAGGCTCTGGGAGGGAGACCAGGGAGACCGGGCGAGCTCCCTTGGCTGTGTGCTGTCCTGACCGGTGCGAAGCCTCGAGGGCCGGGAGAAGCTCCAGCTGCGCCTGACACAGCCTCTCCTGCTCTGCCCGGCTTTGTCAGCGCTTCCATCCTGCGCTCTTTCCTTAATTAAACTTCATTTAGCTGCCATCTGTCCCCGTTCAAAAAGGCTCCGTGTTTTGAGATTCTAAATGGGAATTGTTACTGGGTTTGTAAACACACCCCCTTACCCCGAAAAGAAAATCACAAAACGCTTTGAAGAGTAATAAAGGCGGGGTGCGAAGAGCTGCGCTGCGAACTAATTGCTGGGTGGGTTCTACGACGCAATCATTTCATATACAGAGTCTTTGTACAAAAATCTGCTGTCAAGGAAAAGATCAAGATTATAGGAAATGTCAGGATTATGTCGGAGTGAAAACAGTAATAAAGCAATAATCAGCGCAGGGACAAATCGAGGTAGGGGAACCGTACCTGCTCCCGTGTGGCTGGGCCAGGAGGCTGGGGCTGCGGCCTCCTCTCCCTATCTGCTGCCCCTGCCAACTAGGGGCCCTCACACTGACCCGCCTCCCCAGCCCTTTTTCTTCTAATGCTTCTTTTGAAACAAGTCTTGCTGAATTCTCCAGGCTGTACTCAAAGTGAGGATCCTCCTGCCTCAGCCTCCTAGTCTTAGATTACAAGTGTATGCCTCCACGTCCAACCTATTTTTTTTTTTCTCAGAGAACTCAGCGTCTCCTGAGTAGATGGGGTTGTGCCACTGAGCTACACTTCCAGGGACTCCCTACCTCATCTCATGATTGTAAAATTTCACCTCCTTTTAAAAAATCATGCAACTGTAATAACTACCAGCCAGTCTCTCTTGCTATAAGCTTTTATATATATAATATATATGAATAATGTATTTTATAATATGTGAATAATATCATTCATATATTATAATATATATGAACCATGTATTATAATATATATGATTACTATTATATAATTTTTTTTTTTTTCCTGTTGAGACAGGATCTCATTACATGGTTCAGACTGGCCTTGAATTCACCATGTAGCCCAGGCTGGCCTCGTACTCATGGAGATCCTCCTCTCTCAGCCTGCACCACCATGCCCAGCTCTCCTGCATTAAACCTTGGTGACACTGGGAGCCGGGTCTATCTTGTTCACTATTATGTACTAGCACCTTCCACAGAGCCAGGGACACAAAAGGTACTCACTCCACACTGCCGGGCGTGATGGCTTACGCCTGTAATCCCAGCACTCGGGAGGCTGAGGAGAAGGATCACAAGTTTGAACTCAGCCTGGGCGACATGGCAACTTAGTGAAAAAATTATCAAAATAAAGAAAATTTGAAAGACCTGGGCATGTAGTTCAGTGAGGAGACCCTGGGTACAACTCCCAGTAAAAAAACAACAAAAAAGAGGACTTGGCAACAGCAAACAGAACAAAGCTCTATGGCCCCTCACCAGGGGTCCTTCTCTCTGGCGCCCTCAGGACCGCCCCCCCCACACACACACAGGAGCTCAGCTCAGAGGCTGATGGACTCTATGGCCCCTCACCATCCCTTTCCCACTTGACCAAGGGCTGCTGGGCAGTGCCATGTGCCTGAGGTCTGTTCTCTGCAGCAGCCCAGCAGGCCCTAAGCACTAAGCACAGGTGTTGTTGGTATGGAAATAACCGGGCCAGGCCAGGTGCAGTGGTGCATGCATGCAGCCCAGGAGGATGGCAAGTTCAAGCCCAGCCTGGACAACTTAGCATGATCCTGTCTCAAGATATAAAATTAGCGGGCCGGAGATTTAGCTCAGTGGTCCTGGTATCTGCCTGTCAAGCGCAAGATCCTGAGTCTGATCCCTGGTACTACATACCACAAGGCCGGGCTTGGTGGCTCATGCCTGTTATCCCAGTACGCAGGAGGCAGAGGCAGCTGAGCCTAAGGATTGCTTGAGTTTGAGGTTTGCCTGGGCTATATAATGAGCTCAGGACCAACCTTAACTACAAAGTGAGACCCTGTCTTAAAAAACAAACAAACAGGGCCGGGGAGTTAGCTCAGTGGTTC
>PVIR01040058.1:0-13551 GCA_004026965.1 Petromus typicus | reverse complement strand
CACACAGTCATGTGATAAATTGTACTGTGACCATTTTCTCCACTGCTACAAACCCTTGAAGAAAGTCCCCACCTCCTAAATATATTTTCCTCTCAGAGCTCAGATTCACAACCTGCCCTTGGAAACAGCCTCCCCTCTCCCCTCCCCCTTCCCTTCTCTCTCTGTCAGTCTCTCTTTTTCTCTCTTTGTCTCTCTCTCTCTATATATACACACATAAATAGAGGTTGTTTCTTGTGCCGTCATATTTCAAGCACTTTTTAGACACAGATATTTGTATAATACACACACACACACACACACACACACATATGTATATGTTTGTTTATCACAAAGTGTAGAGTATTGCACTAGATCAGGGAGAGATGGATTTAATGTGAAACCTTGTACTGCAGAGATGATGTGATAGAAGATAGTTACGCAACTGATCTATGCCTCAACTCCTACCCTCTACACGTTCAGATAACAATGTCAGTGATGATGACTGATGCAAATTGGGTGATTGATGCATAAGACCTTGCACAGATTCTGCCAGAAACTCAATAACCAATAAGTGATAGTTATTTTTAATATTTTATAATTCTCTGGAAAAATTTTTCCACTTGTTTTCCTCATTTCTATGTCTTAATTTTAGTTAATTTTACTTTTCTTGTATCAGATTTTATCACAAGAGCATAAAAAGTGAAATCTTGATCTTACATATCTGTTAAGACACCACTAAAGATAAAACTATTAAAAAATCAAAATGAGGGCTGGGAATTTAGCTCAGTGGTTTCGGTGCCTGTCTTGCAAGCGCAAGGGCCCGCGTTCAATCCCTGGAAACCACATACAATATTGGGTGTGGAGACTCATGCCCAGCAGCAACCAGTACCACATACCACAGTGCCGGGCGTGGTGGCTCACGCCTGTGATCCCAGCACTCGGGAGGCAGAGGCAGGAGGATTGTGATGTGAGTTGGAGGCTGAGCTCAGGGCCATCTTGAACTACAAAGGGAGACCCTGTCTCAAAAAAAAAATCAAAATTATAAATGCTATATGTGTCCCTCTCCCCACAACTGTGTCTCATTGAATAACTTGACACTGTTATGCATAAAATAGTAGGTCCTTAGGGTGGGAGGGAAAAGGGAAAAAATGAAAATCAAGTCATGTCATATTCTGGTACAAACTGTCAAGGTTGAATGCGATTATGATGTGTATTCATAATGTACCAATAAAGATAAAAATTAAAATAAATAAATTAATTTAATTTAATTTAATTTAAAAAGAAGTGATTTGGAAATCATTTGCCTGTTATGGACAGAACAAACTGAGTTGTGTGCATGAGAAATTGAGAGTGTAAATGAGATCCATAATTTTAATAGATATTGTGAAATAGGGAGAAAAGGGAAGCCGGGGGCAGGTGAGGGAAAGGAAAGAAGAGAAAGAAAAAATGAGAGAAGAAGGAAAAATAGAAGCAAATATTTTGTAAATGGGAGGAAAGAGCTGAGGAGAGGGCAGGGGAATGGGGAAAAAATAAGAAGCAGGAAATGTCATGTACAGGTACAAGAGCTCAGTGGTGAATGTCATCATCTGTACACCTCAAAGCTAAAATATACCAGTAAATTTAAAATAATGGAAAAATTTTTAAAAATCAATGTAGAAGGGAAGTGTGTGAGTGTGTGCTTGCGCGTGTGTCTGAGAGAGAGAGTAGGCTATGTTTTGGTTGAGTCAATAAATATATCTGTTATAAGTGAACAAATAGCATTGCAGTCACTTTTCTGTGCTGATATTTAAACAATTTTCCCTCCTCTGTGTCTAAAAAGTGCTCTGTAACAGCAAAGAAACACTTTATGTTTGAAAGTCAGCAGTCTCCCCTCCTTCCCCGCACTGAGCACAGGGCTCTTCCTTCTGCCCACACAGCAGCTCACCCTTCCTGTCCTCCAAGCTCTGAGGCATTCGGAATCCGCAGGATACGTGGAGAGACAACAGGACAGAGGCCACGGGCGCAGGAGAGGAAGAAGACTGCAGGGTATGGAAACAACCCTGAGCTGGGGGGAGAGTCCCGCCGATGAGGAAGAAGCAAAGGAAACTTCCAGAAGAAGTTAAGTGAGTGAGGATAAGAAATAGTCCTTAACTATCATGAAGGATTGTATGTCTTCATAGTATTTGGGGAATCAAATTAATTTTTCAAGTCTATATAGTTGAAATGTGTATGTTTAGAAAGACATCCCTCTAAAACTAGTAATGACTTCAATATGGTTACATAAACAGTTGTCAGCATTTTCTATATTTTAACTGACATATAAGTCCCCTAAACTAGTTTAAAATATGATATCATAGGGTAATTCATAATCAGTACCTCGCTAAATTGAGCAAGAAATTTCACACACACACACACACACACACACACACACACACTTACATGCCTTCTTGTGCATTTATGCTAGAGAACCTGTATCTATGCATGGAAGAGAATGTAGGTGGTCCACTATGGTCCAGTATGAAGCTCAGTAGGCTCATCCAAGTCAAGGGGAGGTCTCAGCACTTTCCAAAATGGCACCAAATTATTGTAGCTTATTATTTGTCTCAGAACAAACCAAGTAGATCTCATCACACACACACACACACACACACACACACACACACACACACACACACACACACAAACTTCTCATTGTGAAATTAAATAGAAACTTAATTTGAGCCGTTGACCTTCAAAACACCTGTTATTAAAACAGGGTGTTCTCATTACATTTCAAACACAAAAATACAATATTTGGGTGATACCTCTGCTAAAACTATTCATTATGTTTCTGCAACTCAGATTTAACTAAGAATTTTATATTTTATCTAGTAACCTTAGAGTCAGAATATACATAATCCAAACTTTCAAGATTGGTATATATGTGTGCTTGAATTCTATCAAGTATTGGAAGCTAGCAAAAGGCAAGAACTTTGTCCTTAAAGGATTTACATGATATGTCTTTTAATAAAGGACATCTGCTCTATATACTAAAAATGCAAATCATCAGTTACAACAAAAATTAGTATGATTTTTAAAAGTTTGCATTTCTTTATGCTTCTTCAAAAAAAGAGCTCAACATACAAGATTAAAAGATGGATTTTGGAACTCCTTTTCATAAAGCTCTTCCAACTAAAAGACGATATTAATAGCCATTAAGTTAAATGTCTTCTGTTCCATGAGAGAAAACTTATCATCTTCGGACAGTCAAAATAAAACTTCACAAATAAAATTCTTCTGTGAAATTATGTTGTAGATGCACAGCAATATAAACCACACGAAGGAAACCAGCGTTATCATTGGAAAGTGAAAAGGAAAGCGAGCAGAGCAGGATGGGAATTCTCCGTTTGGTCAGTAACACAACAGACTTGAGGGTCATGCTTTCCACTGAGGCTGAAACGAGAGCTGGGCAGGGTTTCCGCCGCACATCCGGGAGTTTCCTGGGGTTGTGACGCAGAACAAATTGCGAAGATCCATTTTGCACAAGTGAAGGAAAGTCTGTAATTTAGCCAAAGCTACTCCAAGCCAGAACTCTCAGCACAGTGCGCATCTGCCAGAAGCGCTGTCAACTTTTGCAAAATACAAGAGAAGGCGCTTGGGGGCCGTCATGTCACGAGGCAGCTGCTTCGGGAAGCGAGGGCCGAGTGCTCATCTACCTGCTTTCCTGCACCCCGCGGGCGCTTGCGTGGTGGAAGGAAGGCAGCTCGTCTTGGCTGTGTGCGATAATGTGCTTACTGTTCATTTGGAAACGCACCACCAAGTTTTAATGTCGACCCTAAAAGGAAAGAACTGTGTCTTCATAACTCAATTAGCTTTGCGACCCACCTTCCTGATGAATTCTGTAATATCCACTCTGCTTCGCAATTGTTTCCGGGGTGACTTTTGCACTTTCTTGAATCTTCGTGGATCACATCTGGAAACAAGTGAGAATCATGATGGTCCCCGTGTGCGGTGACAGAACTGCAGTATTGCATTGTTATTGGCCAAATATAAGTAAAAACCTATTGGAAAAACTGGTTCATTCAAGTCTATCCAAGTATTTGACATGGAAAAAAATCCAAGCTCTACTTCACGAAGAGAAGGGTCATAAAGAGAGCGCTTAAATTCAGGCTTTTTATTACTTTCTCACAATTAATGACGCATGGCATTATGGATCCGAACACTTTTTGAGAAAGTTAGCTTTGTCCGTCATCCTCTTTTTGTCAGCTTGTGTTGGGACAAATCTCACTCCACCCCAAGTTACCACGCAGGAAGTTAGCTTATGAGCATATTTTTTTAATTCAAATCTTTATTGGTACATTATGAATACACATCATCATTGCATTCAACATTGAGAGTTTGTACCAGAACGTGACATGACTTGATTCTCATTTTTCCCCTCCCCCCCTGCAACATCCCCACCCCCTATATACGTAAGCTTTGTTTCCTTTTTTTTCTTTATTACTATCACACTTTTCACTAAAGAATACGATTTTCCGGGATTGTGCCAAATACAAGAGTGTTGATGTAATTCCACTGGTCAAAGCAAACACATATAAATCCACGCAGGGATACTGCTGATATCTTTTTATATTGGATGTGCATATTTTTAATTGATGGATCATAATTGCATTACGTTTATTGAGCCCAGTGGAATATTTTGATATAGATACATTAATGCAGAATGACTAAATCAAGAAAATTAACATAGCTACTCTTTGCTTGATATTTTTGTAGTGATACATCTGAAATTTACTGTTAGTTACTTTGAAGTATCAAGTACATTATTATTGACTATAAACAACTGCTGTGCCAAAAATATTGCCTATTTTTTCCCAATATTTCTGTCAGATGAAAAGAATTATTCTACATGGCTTACAGACACCTAACAAGACAGTGCAATAGAGCAATGCTCACAGAAGAGTGGAAAATAATCAGCTGCTTCCATGTGCTTCTTGCAGCTGCAGTGTAGGATTCCAGATAGAATGCTGCGAAGGGGCCTGGCTCGGACAGGGCTGTTTCGGAAGGTATAGCGAATAATTCCAGTTTCGCTCGGGCTCAGGTTTTTCTACTGGCACTTAAGCCACCTTATTATTAGATTACAGTAAAACCTAGGGCAGGGGCTTTCAGTTAAAGATATTAGGTTGAGTAATGACTTGTGAATAAATGTATTTTTAGTGCAAAAATTTACAAGCCTACACAGAATGGGAGATGAATAGGCAAGAATAAAATTTTGAGAACTGGAATACAGATGGATGTGCACAATCTGACTCAGCCTATACCTGAAAAATTAAGAAGCAGAAATTAAACAGTGCCAGGCATGGTGGTACACACCTGTAATCCCAGCACTTGGGAGGCTGGGACAGGAGGATTGGCAGCGATTCCAAGCAATCCTGGGCCAAATAGTGAGTTTAAGGACAGTTAAACTCCATAGTGAGGCCCTGTCTCAAAAAAATAAATAAATAAATAAATAAACGAAAGATCTATGGATGTTGTTCAACACAAAAAGTTCCAAGTTCAATTCTCAGTACCAAAAAGGGCAATTTGATCATTTCTCAAGGTATAGGTGTATTGAAACATTGTATTTCCCTCATATGATTATCACTAATTAAAAATAAAATAAAACTTTTAAGAACAAGCATGAAAGATTACATTAAAAGTTTTGAAGTTGAGCTGCTTTTTTGAAGCAGACTTTTAAATGGAAATGGATCATTGCAAATTCCAAATGTAAACTTTAATTCACAAAAGAAGCCAGCCAACCTCTGAATGGAGAAATGGGAGTTTAGAAGGACAGCCCAGCTACACATCCTGCTTACCACACCCTCTCTTCTCCCCGTCTCAGGGGAGGCTCTGGGCTGGGCCTGCACACGAACATTTAATTCTGTACAAACTGAATCACACAGCATATTTTTGTGGGCCTTTTTCTTCTGCTCAACATGATAGTGAGGTTAATCACTACCTTTGTTCTTTGATAGAATTCTATCTTGTTCGTTGATAGAATTATAATTCTCATGAAATTTTGCACTCTCATTAACATGATTTAAAATATTTTATGATTTTCATCTCTTTCTCATTTTATGCTCTATTTATTAGTATATTGGTTACATTTCAAGCAGTTAGGGGTATTCTTATTTTCTTTTAATATTGTCATCTAGGTTATTTTCACAGAGGTAAAATTACATATTCCTAATTATTGCAGTCTTTTGAAGTTTGTTAAAGTTTGCTTTATGACTAACATCTGGTCAACCCTTATACATGTTATATTTTTACTTGAAAAGGATTTTTAGTCCACTCTTATTAGATACAATTTTCTACATAATCAGAGGGTCAGTTTTGTTCACTGGCATTTAAGATCTTCTATAATTTTGTTTTTGCTTCTTTTGTGAGTATTTAGAGAATTATTTTAGGATCCCAATATGACTGTGAATTTTTATATTTCTCTCTTTTATTCTATAAATGTGTGCCAAATACTGATCATTTAAAGCTTTAGGACTGTAGAGATTTCTGGTTATTTACTTTTTCACTGGCAAATGTTTCTCCTCACCTCTACAACTGCATTTTTATTAATGTTTACTTTGTCTTATATTGTTGCAGGCACACTTTTTACATTTCATGAATTTTATTTTGTATTATTTAGCCTATAGAACTGTGGTTGAACCTGGGGCATTTGCTCTGAGCTGTATCTGCAGTATTCTCTCCTCCTTTTTAATTTTTATTGGTTTTATTGGTGTACCTTATACATACATTATGATCACATGTGACATTAAGAATTTGTACCTGTACATGATGCATTTTGATTATTTTTTCCCATTGTTCTGCCCTCCCTACAACTTCCCACACCCTAAATACATAAGTATTGTTTCTCTTTTTAAAATTTATTTTATTGGCACATTTTATGTGTACATTATGATCACACTCAATAATGAGCATTTGCCTAGTACCTGACACATCTTGATTCTCATTTTTTCCCATTCCCCTGTCCTCCTTACAACTTTTCATCCCTTGTATATATAAACTTTTTTCCTTTTCTTAACAATCAAGTTTTTTTCTTTCCTTTCTTTACTTTCCTCTACTCACCATTTTCCTTTTCCTTTTGAACATCTTCTTCCTATTCCACAATACTTGTCACACAATTTGGAATTCATTTATACCTTCAGTTTCTCATACTAGAGAAAAGGTATAGTATTTACACATCTATGTGTCCTATTTATTTCATTCATGAGTATGTCCTCAGGTACATCCATTTGAGTATAAATGATACATCAAATCTAACATTAATTATGGCTGAGTAATATTCCACTTTATTTTTTAAAACACATCTTTTTTATCCAGTCTCCATATGCATTTGGGCAGTTTCTAAGATTTAGCTTTCAAAAACTGAGTTACTATACACATGAGTGCATATATGTTACTGTAGAATAATTTTTTAAATTCTTTCATGTATATACCTAGCAGGGAAATAACAGGGTCAAAAGGGACCTCTAGTCCTAGTTTTTTGAGGAATTTCCACACTGGTCCCCACAGTGGTCGCACCAGTCTACATTCCCACCAACAGTGGAGAAGGGTTCCTTTCTCCCTTAGTCCTGCCAGTATGTGATGTTGACTGATTTCATAACAGTAGCCATTCTTTGTGGAGATGAAATCTTAGTGCTTTCATCTGCATCTCTTAATAACCAAAATATCTGGATCATATTTGAGTTTGTTTCTATTTTCTCTTTTATTAGTCACTTTTCCCACTGCCAGTCATGGTACCTGACACATGCAACTTAAAAAAAAGAACTTTGCTTTGGCCAACATCTTAAAAAGATTCAAGCCTTTGTCATCTGATTCCAAGGCAGACACATCACAGTGGAAGAGCATGACATTGCGGATTCGCTCAGTCCATAGTGCCAGGAAGGAGAGCACAGAAAAGCCCCAGAGAAAAGGGGATGAGGGATCAGACACAAAGCTTCAGGACCTACCTGGATATTCCAAAGAACGTACACAACCAATCCCTCAGTGAATCCCAAGTCCAATCAAGTTGACACCAACCACCACACTCCACCCCTTGGTATAAATACTCAAGCCTCAAATAACAACAATAACATAAATGCAAGAATGCTTTCACCAAACTCTCTAAAGTTCCAGTATCTTCCAAAGTCCATTCAAAAGTCTCCTCTTGGTCTCAAAGCAAACACTTAACTCTTAATCTCTGTAATGGGCAAAAGTGTGTAATGTAATCTCAAAATACAATGGCACATTGTTAACTCTCTTATTCCAAAAGAGAAGAAAAGGAAAATAGAAAGCAATAAGACCATACCCCACAAAGTCAGAATTTACATTCTTCCCAGTTGCAAGCACAAAACCCAGTGGTCCTGCAGTCCCATGCCCAGCATCTGGGACATGCAGTGGCTTGGGCAGTCCTATTCTTATGGCCTTGTTGATAGCAGCCCACTTGGCCTCTCCTGGGTTGACTTTATTCAAAGACTACAGCTTTCCTCAATGGACATTCTAGGTTTCTGGCATCTCTAACATCCTAGGCACTCCACTACACCCTCAGCTTCATTGCTATAGCCTCACACACACTGCCTTCAAGGAGCTTCTTGCTTGAACTCTTGGGCTTTCTTTGCAATCTAGTGAAAAGCCTTCCTGACCCCATTTCTGAACAAAAATTTGTATTAGGGCTCTTTGGAAAGCAAAATCAATAGGAAATATGTGTGATTGTGTAAAGGGATTTATGAGATAGGCTCACAGGTGGTGAGGAAGAGAAGTACGAAAAGCTTGTCTACTTGCTGGTGACCTGGAGGATCTAACAACAATATAGCCCAAGAGAGAGGAAGCTGAAGAGCAAGGGGCGCCGAGGATGCAGCACCAACCCAAAGTAGAAGGCCTGGCAGCTCACTGGAGAGCTGCTTGTACGAATCTCCAGTGGAAGGCTGAGCACACTGGAGACTGATATTCAAAAGTGACGCTAAAAACTAAAAGAGTTCACGTTGTAAAGAAAAGAAAACCATAGAAGAGTGGGCAGGAGAGCTGTAGTTGTTCTGTCCACAGATGGGTGAGGTAATTCTTGCTGTAGACAAAATCAGTGCTCTGGTTATACACCAAACAGAAAACTGATGTCAGGATGAGCAGCAGTACATCCGATGAACTCAGGAAGGGGGCACTTATAATTACTTCCTACTTTATGATTTTATGAGGAAAACTAACTTTAAGTACAAGACTTTGCCTAGGACAGAAGTTACAAAAAGTTCTCTTAGTTTCATATATTTTTCTTCTCCAAAAATTCCTTTTTACAACACCTAGCATACCTTGAGAAATCTATTATACTGGGGTTTCAAAATCTTAGTAGGTGCTTTTCTGTCACAGTAAATAGTTTGGACTGTGGGGGACATTTAGTCTTGTCAGAATTACATCTATATTAAAAATAGCCATAAACAATATGCAAAGGAATAGTCACAACTACCTTCCAATAAAACATTATTTATAAAAGTCAGTATAGTGTTGACATTCCACCAGGGTAGTCTGTCAACCCTTGTTTTAGAATAAGACAGCCCTTCACAAACCTCTCCACAGTACACCCACCAGAGATGCCCCAAGAACCTACTTACACTGTCTTTGATATCTTGTGTCTGATCTTTAAGAGTTATTATTCTTGTGCATTTGACTTTGAAAGAATACAGTCAAATCATGGTATACAAATACCTCAAATTACACATAAAACCAGATGCTTTCTAGAGATGTAGTGAACAGTTCAGCTTTGCCCCATTCTGTGACCTGGTCTACACCATGTTACCTCAGCAGGATCTTTGCTAACATGAAGACTGTCTCCCCAGAGCAGAGTGTGATTTAGTGGGAGAGCTTAACAGTCCGCTTGAGTTCTAAGTTAAATTGTGTGGCGATCAATCGACCAGTCCTACCTACAAAATAAAGCCTCAATAGAAGCTCTTACCAATGAAACCCAGAAGAACTTACCTTGATGGAGGCACTTCAGGCATTTTGCCACACAGCAGTGCCAGGCGGTAACTTCTGGGAACTCCACAGGGAAAGACAAGAGAAGTTTCTCATCTGACTCCTCATGGACTTTCCACTGTGTGTATTTTCCTTAGGTTGATTTTAATATATATACAAACCTTCTAATAAAATTTTCAATGAGTTTGTGACTCCTTCGGGGGCATTACTAAAATAATGACTGATGTAGGAAGCCCTCAAACCTTGTAGTTATGTGTCCAAAGTGAGATGTCACTAGACAGATGTCAGAACTGAGCCCTATTGTCTGAAAACTCAGCCTTCAGACTTTGCAATTCAGTCAACTCCAGGTGCTACTATATTTATTCTGCACATTATTTATAACTTCTGGTAACCATTTTTTATATTTAGCAATTCAAAGAGCCTAGTTGAGAAGTAGAGGATTACGGAAATGAATATAGTAAGTGCATATCCAAGGTTTAGAAAGATAATAGCCATTACCATTTCACACTCTTATTGACTAATCTTTTTTTCTTTTTTTTTTTTAAGGTTTTTTTGAGACAGGGTCTCGCTTCGTAGTTCAGGCTGGCCCTGAGCTCAGCCTCCAACTCACATCACAGCAATCCTCCTGCCTCTGCCTCCCGAGTGCTGGGATTACAGGCGTGAGCCACCACGCCCGGCACTGTGGTATGTGGTGCTGGTTGCTGCTGGGCGTGAGTCTCCACGCCCAGTATGGTATGTGGTTACTGGGGGATTGAACCTGGGTTCTTGCACTTGCAAGGCAGGCGCCGGAACCACTGAGCTATATCCCCGGCCCTCTTATTGACTAATCTTAAATCAAATAATACTATCAAAAGGCTTGTAAGATGTTTCCTGCATCTATCCTGCCAATTTCAGACAAGCCCAGGGCAATGCCTGGGTCATAAGTACCTGCTCATTTACTTACAGCCAGTACAGAGGTCTTAATAACATGGTTAAACATTCCAAAAAATACCAAAACCGTGATGAAGCTATTAAAAATGTTAACATTCCATCATGTACCCATGTAGAACTCTATCTCAGCTTAGTTACAGGCGAAGTGTATTCTGATTCTTCAGATCCATGTGATATATCAATTTAAATTTTGAGCATCATGTGTCGAATGGGTTATAATAAACTGATACGTACACTGAGGCAAATTGTGTGGAGAATAAGCAAATTTTAAAATGTGACTATAAATAATTCGCAAAATGGAAATGGTGAAATGTGTATGAGTAATATCTGTTAGCAAAGAAAGTATATTTTTGCGGGAGATAAAATTTATTTTCTGTTCTTCCAAAGAAAAATGAAACAGTAAGTATGACTGGTTGAAAATGAAAGAAATTTTCACCTTGGATCAATTTTTAAACATTTTAGCTCTCATTTTTAGCCATTTCAGCAGTGGAATGGGCTGTTTTATAGATCTGTTCTCTTGTTGTCATGGAAGGTATTCAGGCAGGATCTGCGTTATCACCCATATTCCATGGCTCACCTCTTAATAAATATTCATAAAGGTTTGATATGTTCCAGGCATTGTGCGGAAAATATGGGAGAAGCCAAGATGGATCTGACTAAATTCTTCTGAGTGAGCCGCGCGCAGTAAGTCCCTAACTCCGCAGTCGCGCCGTGCACTTTCCCACACACAAACACACCTCGCTTCTGAACACGCGTAGATGGCTCACGTGGATGCCAGACGCGTCACGGCCGTGCTGTGTGCGCTTACTGGACAGTGCGACAGTGGAGAGCGGTCAGTGCTCACTCGGAGCCAGGGGTGTCTGGAAGCAGCAGGAAAAACCGAGGGGATGTGGGGGAGTCACTAGGAAATGCAAAGGAATATGCATTGGATACTTGTGTCAAAGGTGTGTAAGATGCATCCTGATAGACTTACAAGTGAAACCGGCATACGGAAGTTCTCCTTTCGCAAGTCAAGAACTTACTGTAATCAATGCAAGGTAGAAAAGCAAAAACATCCTAAGAGATGTACAGGTAAAGCGCACAGGGATGCAGAAGAGAGAGGCGTGACTTTCACTTCACAGACGTTCAGCCCTACAGTCCGTTTCCCCGAACGGTGGCAGGAAACGCGTTTGTACCGCACCCTCATCAGAACTCCTCAACAGCTTTCCTGGTAGCAGAGTCAATGGGGAGTCTTCACGCTGGTTGCTAAGGTGAGGTGACCGACCTCCTGTCTCCACCCCCACCTACCACCCACAGCGGTCCTTCTGACCCCGCCAGGTCATCTGCTGAGAGCTCCGCCCCGGCCTGGGTGTGGCCCCTCCAGTTCCCTGCGGCGACCCGGCCATCCAGCTAAGTCCACTGGCGGCAGTTTCCTTACTTTCCGCCTCTCTGTGGCTTTTACCTTCTCTCTTCTTCTGACCGAAACCAAGACCTGAAGTTGGAGTTGTCTCTTTTGCATTTGTTCATAAATGATCCATCACCTGCCTTTCCCAACCCATGCACAGGAGCAAGGATTTGCCTGTGTCGTTTAGTACTATTCCACCAGCATCTGGGTTAGACCGCTGGTAGCCGTACTGTAGACGTACGCGTTGAGGCTGAACAGAGGAAAAACTTTGTTCGCACAGTAAGAGCTTGGACAGGAGTATTTAACTGCTTTCGATTCGTGTTTCATGATGTCGATTCTTAACAGTTCCTCTCAGGCACGCCGCCACTTTCTCACCCCTAGATTTCTGGTTACTTCTTACATCTTGCTCTACCAAAGCTGTCTCCAGTCTTCAGGTTCAAGGGCAGATGTGTCCTCAGCTGATGCTTTTCTCTTCCTGAATCATGATTATGTGTTCTTTTTATAAATTGCTAGAACTTCTACTAATTATTATATTTTACATTTTATTTTGTACTTGTATTTTGTTTGATAAATATGAACCTTCAGAAATAAAAATAAGAGAATTTATAAATGAAAGTAAGAGTACATATAAATAAAAATACTTTTAAAGGAAGGTATGATTTTTTTAAATGAGACTCCACGGTTTGAAAGTATGTGCCCCTCCAGAATTCATTTTCTGAAAACTCAGTGTAGATAGGATCGTGTTAAAGGTAGGTCCTTAGATGTGACTGAATCTCACGAGCAGAGTCCTCAGGAATGGAACTAGTGACTCTCTCAGTTCTTCTAGGGCTGAAGCTCAGAAACTGAGTAGGGTCGCTTTTGTCTCTATCCCTTCTTCCTCGTGAAGACGTAGCACTCAGGACCCCCATCCTGGAAGGAGACACAGTGCCCTCAGCGGACAGCAAGCTTCCCACACTTTGATCTCAGACTTGAGGCCTCCAGAACTATAAATTTCTATTGTTCATAAGGTACTGAATCTCAAATATTTTATTATAGCACATGGACTGATGGAGTCAGTTGGGCAGACTCAGAAGAAAGTGAAAATAAAAATTTGAAAAGAAACAAATGCCATCCCCATGCCTCCTTTTAGGAACTGCGTGGAGAGCTGATAGTATTCATAAGACAGCAGGTAGTCAAAGCCCTAAGAAGAGAGATCTGAGGCTTCCTTGCATCATAAAGATATGTGGGAACAGAATTAATATAAGATTATTCATGGAAGAAAGAGAAGATGTGGAGAACTCATAGGAACGTCAGAGCTTTGTGGCCTAACA
>PVIR01040056.1:0-13553 GCA_004026965.1 Petromus typicus | reverse complement strand
CACATAACAATACTGGGTGTGGAGACCCACACCCAGCAGCAACCAGTACCACATACCACAGTGCCGGGCGTGGTGGCTCACGCCTGTCATCCCAGCACTCGGGAGGCAGAGGCAGGAGGATTGTGATGTGAGTTGGAGGCTGAGCTCAGGGCCAGCCTGAACCACAAAGCGAGACCCTGTCTCAAAAAAAAAAAAAAAAGAAAGTCAGTTACAATAGTCTGGCACTGTTTGTGAAGAAAGGTCTTGCTTAGGGGTACTCTCAGCTTTGAGGAGAGTCCATTCCTTCAAAACTATCTGAAAAATGCCATGAGCACTAACGGGGTAGTGAGTTCTGTATTTGCAGCCCTTAGCATAACTGTGCACATTGTAGAGGGAGAATAAACGTGTGTTGTATTGGGTTCCTAGTGGAGCAGGTATAGCAGGTGTGCCCTGAATGGTAGTATTTAGAGAAACAGGAAGGGAGAGCCATGGTGGGTAAATTAAGACAGTTCCACTGGCTGAGTCGATGGCTTCTTGGTCAAAGGCGCTGTTGCCCTTCCTTCTCATAGCAAGGTCATCCTAGTTTAGGTCTGCTGACAGGTAGCAACTGCTTAAGCAGCACATTTCTGCCAGTTCACACTGAATCTTGACAATAATGCTTGGAATTTATATTGAGCCTTTCATCTTTGAAGTTCAATGTTCTGACTCTAATCTTTATGACTTCTCTGTAAGGCAGAACTAGCTGGTCCTTTTTATTTCACATTTACAGGTGGAAGTGGAGAATGTGATGAATGTCCAGGTTCAAGGACCTGCTCAGGGGCCGTGTGCGATCAAGGTCAAGGTGGGACTGGGCCCGGGCACTTTGTAGCCCAATATTAAAGCATTCTTTGTTTATTTTTTCCCAAGGACAAATACTGTAAATGCAGTGGTGTCTTTGTTTTCCTTCCTGGGAGAGAGATATTTGCAGTGACTCTTTTCTAGCTATTCTAAATATGTTTAGAGTCAGAGAGATGAAAATCAAAGAAATTGCAAAGTGCCTACTTTCTCAAGTCTTTTCTAAAATATTACAATGTCTTTGGTTCAACTGCTGGTTTCAATTTGAAGCTTAGGTTATAGTCATCGTCCCTTCTTTTCCCCCTCAGCCTGGCTTTTTTTTTCCCAGCTGGTCTTATTCCCTTAAAGTAACTATTAAAATGTCTCTGTTGCAACTCACAGGCTTTTAATGCCTTGGTGATTATCAGCCAACTAAGGCTTTAGGCCGATTACCTTCTCTCTGATCCTGACACTGCAACTATGGTTGAAAACCTCCATCTTTATAATTAAAATGTGATGATTATTTAGAGGACAACATAGAGTTACAATACAACTTAAAAATGAGACCCTGTAAATAATAATAAAACTGAAAGTGGCTAGACAGTCACGTGAACTAATAGGTGAACAGATAATACCAGTTTCCTTGAAGTGTCTTATTAGCATTTATCAAGTAGTTCAGGGTCTCAAAACACTTGACAGTTAATCCATACAACATCCTCTTCAAATAATTAAATATTCTGAGCTGAGCTTTGTGGAGAACACACCGAGAAGCTGCATGACTTGACCGGAAGAACAAGACAGGAAGCCACAGTGGAACTGGGAGATCGATAGTAGCCTGTCTCCTCAGACGTAACTCCCTGCCCTGCTCGTCAGTCTGCTGATTCTGAGTTCCAGTTTAAAGAACATTCATTTTCATTTTATATTTAATGTAATGTAATGTAAGATAAAAACGTAGGTAATTCACCTTACAATGAATCAGGTTGCTGCCAGCTTTACTTGTGGAGACCAAGCCAGAGCCCTTTGTACCAGGCATTTTGGGAGGTATAAGGACTCCTCTACTCCACCTCCCCCATAGAGTTATAGGATTCCTTTGACATTTGAATATATTTATTTGAGGTCATGCTTCACTACTAAAGAAGATTTTATTAGATTGCCTACAGTAACATTAAGTCTATGAAAAATATTACGAGGCATCTTACCAGGGCAGAAAATATTGTCTTATAGACTCAGTTTCTGTCTTTGGTGACCATTTACCTTTTGTAGCTATAATATGTTGTGGAAATTAATTTAAGATGAAATGAAGTGCTGTCATCTTATGGTAAGTAATTCATGTAATGTCATTCTTTTCCTTAAAAAGTCCTATTCAGTGTCATTTATTTTGACAACTCAGAGAGATGGAACTAGATACTAGAGAGACAAAGCCAGTATCATATAAAGACACATTGAGTATATTAAGGTTTTAGATTAGTGGCAGTAAATGGTTATTTTCTATTTTGGAAAAAAATAAGCATTTATGACACCTTTCTTCCTCCTGTATCTATTTATACCTAAAGAGTCTTTAAAATACAGCTCTTTTTAAAAATGTGACTGAAATAGACTTCTCTGATATAAAACAACCTGGGAGACAGATTTCTGGAAAAAAAGCCTGACCTTAGAGATAAAAGAGGTAAAACTATTTTAAATTACTACTTTCTCCAGAGCCAATTACCTTTAAATTTTCATTTCTTTTTTATTTTCACTTTTTAAAAAATTGTGAAGTAGGTACATCTGTCATGATCACACTCAACACTGAGAATTTATACCAGCATATGACAGGACTTAATTCTCATCTTTTCAATTTTTAGCAGTTTTATTCATGCACTGATCCAGTATTAACAGGAACCAGAGGCCAAGCGGGGCTCAGCCCTGCAATTATTTCTGTAAAATCAAGGAAAATATGTTCTCTTGGATCATTTCTGTCTACACAACGACAATGATGAGATTAGCATATTCTCTGATATCTGCTATTGTTTTCAGAGCTTTGTATCACTGCAGTTAATATTCTTGATCATCCTCTGGGAACTTAGTGCTATTACTGTGCCAACAGGGAAACTGAGGCTCAGGATAAAAGACTGTGATGAGGTCATACAACTAGTCACACGGGCGTCAGTTTGGAATCTGATCAGAATCTCAGTAATTCAGTCCCAGAGCATTAATTACTATTTGTGGTGGTCAGCTAAGCAAACCCAGGAGGAAGGCTTTGCTCCAGGGGTGAGGAGCAGAGTACTGAAGAAACATACACGATGGTTGGTAGTATAAAGAAGGCATTCTCAAGGATGAATTGAATTGAACAGAATTGGCTTTCAGCATAAAGAATTTCTAATATGAATGACCTACCGTCAGAGATAGTCCTTTGATGGCATGTTATTATGAGATATGAGTTATTGTTTTTAAATTCTTTCATCCCCCCTGATTTTGACAAGAAGGAAGAAGGAAGAGAAAACAGTGGACATTGGGATAGTGATAAAGACCGAGCCTTCATAGTTTCCAGTGATTTAAAAATCTTTCCTAGCCTCAGGCCCACTACTGTTTTAACCCACATAATCTCCATCTAAGTCATTGCTTCTGCTTTTAACACATGTGTTCTATGGAGATGTAATTTTGTTGATGATGATTTCAAATTCATGTGTGTTACATATCTCTAACGTGATGATGGTTATAACATTGGGAATGAGCTGTGATCATTTATTTGAATCATCCTTTTAACTAAAAATAGTAGAAAGTGGTAGAAGCTGAAGCTGAGCCCATTTGGGCTCTCTCTGTTTAAGTCTGATCTCTCAGAGCATGGAGTAAAAGGCAGAAAGATCCATCGGTCCATTTCCAACTTGTGTAGTTCCAGCCTTTTTGTCCTGCTTGTAGCTTTGTATTTATTTTCCATCTGCTTCCGGCTCTCCAGACAGTCTGAGACAGCCTGCTTGCCAGGTCCAGTGTAGGCGGAGGGACACTGATGTTATAGAGTACACGAGGTCTGTGGGGGACAAGAGAGACCTTGAGCAGAAACAAGGCTATTGGCCTCGCAATTTTGGTGTTAGGGGAGATGAAGAAATAGTGTTCTTGGGAGGGAGGTGGGGCTGGGTATCGCACTGGAAGTCGAGTCCATACTTTGGTGGGAAAGCTATCAGAGAGATAGGATGAGTTTTTTTTTTTTTTAATCTTTTGTTTTACTCCTTTCTTAGGATATTTACTACAGTTCTTACAGTAGTATAGTATTTATAGTGGACTGTATTCTCAGAACCATCCCTTAAGGATAATCACCCTCCTCATTTGATCAGTGGTTTCTAGATCTCTGTATATAACAGCTTGATAAGACAAAAAGATCTGGGAAACAGGGAGAGGAAAAAAGGTGGGTAAAGTGATGGAGATGCTGTGTGCATGTGTTCTAATTCCTTAGGATAAATGTGATTATTATGTATCATTAAGATATACTGACAATAAATATATGACGTAGAAGAGAACTTCCAGAATTGTTGTAGAAAGTGGCAAGAGATACATGAGATAAGTGTGTTCAAAGCAAGGAGCTGTTTATGTTTAGGAGGGGATCAATAGCAATATGACTTTTGCTATAATAGATTTTTATTTTTATTTAAAAAATAAAGTAAATGTGTGTGTGTATGTGTAAAGTGGGGAGGGATAAACCACTTTAGGGTTGCTAATTTTTATTTTTTCCAAGTAAGAATATTAAAAAAGAAAAGATAATTCTCCTCCCGTCATTTCACATGGGAAAGGACAACAGAAGACCGAGGAATAAGCAGTAAAACCATTTTTTTTCCTAAAGAGTGATGCTTGGCAGCTTGAAATCCACATGAAAGTGTAGAAAGTTATATTTATAGGTTTTGAACATAGGAAAATGATCAAGTACATTAGAAGTGAACTGTGAGAGTTCTGGTAGCAGATCTTGGGAAAGGATTCTGGGCCTGGCACGATTAACCAAAGTGAAGTTCTCAGGAGTCTTAACAAGGGAGATTAAAATGAATGAGAAGAAAAACCACACCCAGAGTTGCATCCTTCTCCCGGAAAGGGATTCCTATGCACGCATTCACTGGACCAAACCCAGATGCGGATCTTATAAACTTCAAAGAGTTTGGCAAACATTTGTTGATTTCCTAAACATGCTCGAGAGAGGTACCTGTGTTATCCTTCTCCTCCAGAATGGCACCTCAGGCACGAAGGTGGTATTTTACAGTTGCAGTGTGCCAGGCTTTCAAAGTCAAGTTTCCTGAGCCAATTTTCTCCTGCTCCTCATGTTTTTAATTGTTCTTCTTAGGGCTTCTATTGGAGCCACAGCAAGGGCAAGACGGGCAGGAGGAATCCAGTCTGAGAGGGATTGTTAGTCTAACAAAGGCAGTCCTTTTTCATGTCCAGGGGTTACTGACGGCATTGCCTGGTCTCTCTCTGAAGTTAGCATCTTTAATTATTAAACACACAAGTTTCATCAACTTTTGGCCTCCTTGGAGACAACCAGCAGTTATCTTGAATTCTGTTCCCACTGCCACCCTTCCCCAACATCAAAGGAAACTCATTACCAGGATCCAAATTCTTCAAATTACTTTCCCATCATCTCAAATGATGTTTATAAGTAGTTCATAATGAGAGTCTCATCTCATCTTTCGGATTACTTAAAGAAGCCTTCAGAAGATGGACGGTGATAAAATTATTCCCTGTCAAGGTGATTATCTTTGGATCAGTCTTCCTAAGATTTTATTCACTACTTAGAATTTTAGGAGATATTTTATGCACATATATTTACAAAAATAATTTATATAGACTCCTTCCCAACTCTTATTTGCAAATTAACATCCAAATGAGACATCTTCGCAAAATGAACTATTTTATGTCTTACAGATGCATAATTTAAAAATGCATATGAAATCAGAATGAATGTGATATGCTTGTCTTTGAGGTTGCCAGTGAAATATAGTTGTCCTTGTTTTCTGGCAGATCGTATTTTACATATGAAAAATTAATATGTTCCAGAGATTTCAAATCTACATTAATAGTTTGCCAGCCTACTTCATTAATTTGAGCAGTATTCCTTCCTAGTTTAACCTTCCCTTCAATAGAAGAGCGCAAGCAAACAGAAGAGGCATGCAGAGACAAGAAAAAAGTTGTCACTCAAGTCTTTTGTTTATTAGCCAAGATGTTTTTCAATAATTATTTACATGAGGGCTCGAGTGTGGCTCAATACTACAGCACTTGCCTGGGTTCAATCCCAAACACACACACACACACACACACACACACACACACACACACACACACACACAAGAAAATTAGTGATTATTTCTTAAAAATTTAAATAGCAAACAAGATAGGGTAAATGGTAAGAATTTTCTGGAAATAATCTCCATCTTCCCTCATGTGGGGCAGGCTAACCCCCCTGTGTGGAGTTCATTCTCCTCCTCTTATTTCCCTTCGTCAATCACCTACACCCTTAGACAATCACCTACACCCTCAGACACGCTTCCTGCTGTGGCAGTGAGGCGTCTTTCTGCAGACACTCTGTATATCCTTTCAGGTTTCAAAGTGGGGAGAAGGACTGGGGTGAACGTATATGTGCACGTGTGGAAGAACAGGAGAGACTCCTTTAAAGAATTTTGATAGTTAGAGGGGAAGATAGCTTCTGAGTGACAATTGCAATTACAAAAGAAAAAGGCCCGGGGTTTAGCTCAGTGGTTCCAGTGCCTGCCTTGCAAGTGCAAGGGCCTGGGTTCGATCCCTGGCAACAACATACAACAATGCTGGTCATGCAGACTCACATTCACCAGCAATCAGAAACACATACCACAGTGCTGGGTGGGATGACTCACACCTGTACTCCCAGCACTTGGGAGGCAGAGGCAGGAGGATTGCTGTGAGTTCAAGGCTAGCTCAGGGCCAGCCTGAACTACAAAAGTGAGCCCCTATCTCAAAAAAGCAAAAAAAACCAAAAAAAAAACAATTACAAAAGAGAGTGGCAGTGACCATTAGGATGTGCGACTTGGTGAAAGCACAAGAACAAGAGGAATCTGACCCAAGATACAGGATCCATGAAAATTAAGCCATGTCTGTCAAGGAGACGGTCTTAAGGAGCATGGCCCTGGCTACAGATGGAAAAAAGATCAGGCATTTGGGCAAACAGCGAGGACAATGGGCAGGTAGGGCAATAGTCCAGCTTTTGGAGATCCTATCAACAGAGCGTACAGGATCCTTTTATTTGTAGTAGATCTTCCTCTTTCTATTTCTTACGGTGCTTCTGTGTCAAAAACAGAGAAATCTGTTGGTAAGAAAACTGGAGAGAGGCTATGTTCCATACAATTATGGAAGAAATTTAAAATAAAGGTTCTGAATGTTATATAACATTTTTGTACATTTCTGAGTCTATTTCTCAACCTGTTTAGGATTAGGCAATATGATCAAAATGGAAATCTCTCCATGTGATCACATTAATGTTTAAACTTGTGGCACTGGAGGCCAAGTGGCCGAATACAGATAAAGTATGTAGGAGTGTTTTGAAAGCTTCCTAGACTATTGCTAAAGAGAAGGTCAAGATACAAGTGCAAGAGAGAAAGACATATGTAGAAGAGAGAAGAAGCAAGCAGAGTCTAAGACAGAGAACAGTAGCCACCACCGGCTGCCGCATAGACATGAAGAGTAATTCAGTTCAGCTCCAGTAGTTACTGAAGAGAGGGTCAGGGGAGTTTGCCTCATACACAGCTGTACCCTCTTCACCATCATCACGGTTCACTGAGAAAAAGCAAGCAGAGCAAGGGGAGGCTGGATCTTTCTACTCACCCTAAGGCTTTTGCTATTTACAGACACAACCGTGAGTCTTTTTCATCAAGATGGTTCCATTTTTGGAACCTTCTCCAATCATTCCATTCCAATCCATTTGTTTGGATTCTATTGGCTTCATGACTTATCAGAGAAATCTCGTGTAGTCTGCGAAGTCAGCACACATTGTCACTGCTCTAACTGAATTCCCAGAAGGGCCTAAATAGCAGAATTAATGCAGTTCTGTTACTCTGACACCTAGAGAGTAACTCAGCTAATGGTAATATATGTGGCCAATGTAGGACCCACAAAGACTTGGAATTATCTTTTTATCAAAAAGCATTAATGGATGTTTGCATGGAGGAGATTAGACAAAAAATCTACTACACAACCAAATTTTATACAGTAAAAGTAATTCTCTTGCAATGAGCATTCTGACTGATGGGGAGAATAAATCTGCTATATGGCTGTGCACCAACTGCTCCTATATGAAATCTGAAAGTTCCCTCTCCTATTCCAATATTTAATTAAAAATTCTTTTTTCTTGGAGCCATGTGAATGTCTTCTGGGTTCTCAAATGCTGCAAAATCTAAAATTTTAGACTTTCTCCTTCTGCCACCAATAATGCATTCATTGTCTCTCTGCGCTGTCCCTCCTAATAGGACTTGTGAGGGGTCTTGGTCTTCCTCTATTCCTTGTAATCTCCACAGATAAACCTGCAACTCCTTGTCATTTATTGGTTTTGATACAGATAATACCTGAAATTGAAAATGTAGGAAAATTCTAAATTATTGATATGCAGAAATCTAGTTTTTTATAAACCCCCCCCATAAGTTCAAACACTCTATTTTCCCAAATTGATCCCATAACTCTTTATATTTCCCTTTTTCCTCTAGTAATTCTGTGGGCTTCTGAGGAGAGGCTTATGTGAGTTTCTGAGTCTCCCTTGCTCCCTCCATCTGGGTGGAAGCCAGGGCTGCAGCCCCTCCCCCCCTTCTCCCAGGCCCTGGAGTCTCTCTGCCCAGCCTGTCCCCCACTGCAGCATATTAAGCACAGCCATGCCACTGAGTGCTGGAGTTGGGGGTTGGGACAGACGGACCCCTCACGGTCTTGTTATGCTCATTAAATGAGGGATCATGAACTCCGGGGAGCTGAAGAGTGATGGAAGTATTCTTTATTTTAGAATTTGGTTATGATGTTGTCTGTCCCAAGGACCCACACGTAGGGCCCTGAGCTTAGGCTGGTGATGGAGCAGCCCTCACTGTACTGTTCCCACCCTCTTTGAATGCCAAGGCTTTGTTACTCAGCCCTGTCCCTGGCTCCTTGGTCTCTTACAAGAAGCTGCCTTGCAGAGCCTCCTCAGCTCTCTCTGGGAGTGACACTTTGCCTAGTACCCAACCAGACTGCACACTCTTACTGTAGGTACAACATGGGCCTGTTCTCGGGAAGCTGCTTGGCCTTCAGGAAACAGACTTGCATCAGATCTGAGCTACTGAAAAGGGTGAGCCCCAAGGACTGGATAGAAAGCCAGACTGAAGTGTACCATGGCCTCTAGCTCCTGATTTTGGAACAGTAACTGGAAGTTCTACATGTGACCCTTTTCCCTCCACTTTCTCTCTGAGCATAGGACGTGCCAAGGGAAGTGTATGAATTTTGAAATTCTGAGTTTTGAGTCTCCATGAAGACCTGCAGAGGGAACCACACCATCCCAGTCAGGAAGTCCTGCAGGCTGTTGCCTGTTGTAATGAGTCCCTTTAGCTGTGCAATGAGCATGTCACCTTATCCAACAAACCTCACAAACATTATCTTTACCAATTTTTGGTTATTTTTCCACACTTTCAGAATTTTAGGGGTCAAGGAAATGAGGTTTTCTTGACTTCAGCTTTCATATCAAGATAGTACCTGCCACATTCTATGTGATTAGCCTTGAGAATGGAGCAGGTTTCAACTTTTTTGAATGTAAAAATATGATCTCAGCTGTTCCTACCTTGAAAAAATTTAGAAGAATTTTCCCTTATGCAAAAAAAGCCCACTTCAGATATCATAAATGTGCTAGACAAAGATAAGAGCCAAATCCGAGAAAAGTAAAACATTTACTCTGATAGCTGTTAATCCTGCCCTTGATTTAGAATCTGGAGCTATCTTTCAGTCGTCTATGACGTTCACTGTTTTAGCTTTCGGTTTCCTGGAGTCTTTTCTGTTTGTTACACCTGATGACGATTTTTCTAGCTCCCTTTCTTTAAAATCACCCATTGTGTTGCAAAAACCTCATCCTCCATCCTGATTTCATCTTTCTGTTTCCACAGAGCTCCCAGAGAGACTCGGCGAGGCGGAGGTCTGTCCTGGAGGTGAGAAGCACCGTGCATGGGAGGGTCCATAAAGCTGACTATAAATTTAAAGCCACCTTCATGTCCTGCCTGATTTATGAGTCAGTGTTTAGTAAGCACATGCAAGGCCTCCTATGAAATGCAAGATCAAATGTGCTGCTGTATTGCTTCACTTTATTTGTCCTTTGTCAAGTGCCTGGTACCATGACAATATCCCCTAAGTAAATAATAAATGAAATGAAACACACTTCCTTCTCTATTTTAATAATGTACTATTCATGCATTTTTTCCCCCCTGGAACAAAGAATCATTGTAGGAAGTTGCTCTGCCAATATTAGGCTGCTATCTTATTGCAAGCAGAATAAAGAGATAAAATGGCATGCTACAGGAAAACCGATAAAGTTTCTTTTCCAAACAAAGGAGTGCAAGGCAGTAACACAGAATATGAAAAGCCAAGAGATAGCTTGCTGGGATTAACACAGATATGAATGCGTGTTCCTTGATATTCTAATACTTTCTTTGGTTATAAAATAATACTGAGATATCTAGAGGAGAATTCAAATTATAGTTTCTTTATCCATTTTATGTTGTTTTTGTAAGGCTATTGTTCTCTGCTGGTGTGATCCTGTTCTTAAGGGAGGCTGATTGAGATGTTTAACAGAGAGTGGAACCGTCGCCAACCATTTCCGGTGGGAATTGAGCTACCAAATATTTTTCAAATTGTAGAAAATTGCCATTTGTCTAGTCCTCATTATATTTAGCTTCTTAATTTAGGATTAAACATCTGTAACTTATTGTTAGGACATCCGGAGAGTTTGCAAAACTCTATAATATGAATATTGTCTCTTTTGATTCCCATAGTGTCTCTAAAGAAAATTATTCTGGTCCCTTCTGGAAAGATTTGCTGATGGTCAGAAGAACCACTGTATAATTTTAGAGTTAAAAAAAAAAAAAACCCTGAGGTCTTCTGCCACATAGTGTTGACACGTTTTTATCTAAATGTGCCACTAGTTGACCAAGGATGTGATGATAGTGGTTACCATGCAGCTGTCTCCCAAACCCCAGTTGGGATCCTGTAGAACAGAAGAAGGACAATTTTGGGTCTCACTTCTCTAGTTTTCCCTGAAGACCCTGTAATGACATATGCCTTGGAAGAATTTAGAAAATGACTATGATTCCCTTCTGGACTTCCTCATTAACACTCAGGCAGCATACAGGATGACTTAGATTTAAAACATATAAGCATAGATACACATAGACTCACTTTTAATGACTGAGATAGACGAGGCTTACTGATGGATCAAGGGAATTGTAATTGAACTTGAACCTGTTATTTACAATCTTTTCTGGTTAGTTTCAATTCTGTTTCTTAAAATAAAACTTCTGGGAAAAAAGCTGCACCTTGAAGGACGACAAGGATGAAACTGGGACAACATTCAGGAAGAGGTGTATTGGAGAGTAATGTGGACAAAGCAAAGAAGTGAAAAAGGTTTTGGGATGTTTAGTATGGGTTAGAGTTCCCCAAAAGCTCTAGCAGGATGGATGAAGCTAGAAAAGCTCTGCAAAATCCTCTTCATAGATTGCTGACACTGACATCACTTCCGTGGGGAGGACGTCTCTGTCTTGCAACGTTCAATAAGTAACCTTTGTTGAGGCTTCTGGATCCCTCTACCCCTGTTCCAGTGCGTTCAATGTTGTTCATAGTGCAAGTTATACATTTGCATGTTTTTATTTGCTTTCCTCTTTCTGTTTCAGCTCTAGCTCTATAAAAAGGAGTTTTCCTTCACCAGTTTCATTTTGTCCTGGTTAGTGCTCCTGGGCAGTGCCTGGTAGGTGTTCAGAAAATATCTTTTGAACTGAATGAATAATACAGATGTTTCCCTCAAGTAATGCCTTTGGAATGTTTTGCATTTTTTTTTTTTTTTTTAGGTTTTTTGAGACAGGGTCTTGCTTTTGTGGTTCAGGCTGGCCCTGAGCTCAGCCTCAAACTCACATCACAATCCTCCTGCCTCTGCCTCCCGAGTGCTGGGATTACAGGCATGAGCCGCCACGCCCGGCACTGTGGTATGTGGTATTGGTTGCGGCTGGGTGTGGGTCTCCATACCCAGTATTGTTATGTGGTTACCGGGGAATCGAACCCGGGCCCTTGTGCTTGCAAGACAGGTGCCAGAACCACTGACCTAACTCCCCGGCCCCTGTTTTACATTTTTTCAAAGGCTTTTGATTGGTCCAGATACTTGTCCCAAAGGCATAAAATAAAAAATTATCAATAAATGTAGATATGTATTATAATTGAACTGCTAAAATAAACATACATGTATCTATTACAGAAGGAGCAGAATACCGTATCCAATGAATCTTTGGATTCACCCAAAAGATATTAAACTGCTAAAAGGACTTCTTCATAAAGGAGTTTCATCTATAAGATGATTTGCCGGTTTAAGTGACCATTTGAACAGTAAGATAAGTCTGGGAAAATCCCCTACACTATGCTAGGGAAAGACTCTGTTGAAAGACCCCTAGACTTTGGACCAGAAAACATGGGATCTAGCTCTAAAAATTGATGTGTGAACCTGGAAAAGATATGCAAAGTCTCTGATCTTCAGACTCAATCATAACGCCAGTTTAGCTTGCTTTGCAGATCTGTGAAGATAAACAGGATAGTGCAGACATGAGACAATACACTGTGGAAGATTCTCCCTCTTATCCTAACGGTGTGTGAAATAAGCTGATCTTTTGAAATCCAACATTGTCTTTGGTTTAAATAACACTTAAATAGCAGCTTCCGAGATCTTAGGACTTTTGATTTGTTATTCAATCCATGATTGTACCCTCTTGACCCTTTCTAATCTCTCAAGGAAAAGAATATGAATCACAGGTAGAACAATGTTTGATTATTAAAATCTGTCCTTGGCAGTACATTTTATAACCTCTGATATTTCACACTGAATCCCATAGTCAGACTCAGCCTCCAGGTAGTTCTTGTGTACATACAGTGTATTGAGTGTCTCATGGAAACCGCTGGTGACAGATGCTGGCCACAGATGCACAATGCTCTCCAACACACTTCTCTGTCTTCCCCTTCCAGGCTGTCAAGGGACGGCTCTTGCCAACATGTTGAAAGACCTGGCCAGGTTTCCTTCTGTGCTACTCACTATAGGTTAGAGGAGTCAGGCATGTTCACCAACTCTGTTTCTACATTAACTATTCTGACAAAGTCTAAACCTGATAGGGATTTGTCACTCCCTGGTGGCCCTTTGTCTTGGTTCATGACAGGTTTATTATCTTTGATCTACCAAACCCAGTCAGTAGAAGATGGTGTTTGATTTCATATACTGGGTACAATTGACTTTAATTATCTTCTTGAAATCAGTTCCACAGTCATGGACGATGGACTGAAATCCCAAATCACCCTGTACTTTGGACAGTCTCTAAAACCACAATATGTACATATGACACAGTTGTGCAGTATTTGTCAAGAAAATGCTCTGTTTCTGCTGTGTCGTGATTTTCTGATATGTTCCATTTTAAATTAGTTCTTTGTGTGTGACAGATTTAGAATTCTGACAGGGAAAGAGTTGTAAAATGTGAAATATATAACCAGCCAAGGCTGGAACATCTACGCTACCAGCTGTTCCAGAGCTG
>PVIR01040054.1:0-13555 GCA_004026965.1 Petromus typicus | reverse complement strand
CTGGCCCTGAGCTCAGCCTCAAACTCACATCACAATCCTCCTGCCTCTGCCTCCCGAGTGCTGGGATTACAGGCGTGAGCCACCACGCCCGGCACTGTGGTATGTGGTACTGGTTGCTGCTGGGTGTGGTCCACACCCAGTATTGTTATGTGGTTACCGGGGAATCGAACCCGGGTCCTTGCGCTTGCAAGACAGGCGCTGGAACCACTGAGCTAACTCCCCGGCCCAAAGCTATCTCATTTTTGACAAAGGAGCCAAATACCCTCTATAAGGAGGAAGGATAGCCTCTTTAACAAATGGTGCTGGAAAAACTGACTTTAACCTGCCAAAGACTAAAGCTAGACCTAGCTCTTCCACCATGTACTAAAATAAAGTCAAAGTGGATTAGGGACCTAAATATTAAAACAGACACACTAAACCTGCTACAAAACAGGTTAGGTAAAACTCTTGAAGGCATTGGTCTGGGGAAAGATTTCATGAACAAATCCCCCATAGCACAAGAACTGGTAGAAGAAATCGATAAATGGGATCTCATCCTATTGAGAGGTTTATGCACAGCAAAAGAAACCACCAGCAAAGCGAAAAGGCAACCAATAATATGGGAAAGAATCTTTACCAGCCTTCTCTCAGACAAAGGGCTACTATCTAGAATATATAAAGGGCTCAAAAAAAATCAATCCACCCAAACTTAAAGACCCAGTTCAAAAATGGGCATCTGAAATGAACAGACACTTTTCAGAGCAAGAAATAAAGAAGCATATGAAGCAACATCACTAGTTATTCTAGAGATGCAAATGAAAACAACATTAAGATTTCATCTCACTCCACAAAGAATGGCTGCCATTTCAGAATTAGCCAGCAACAAATGTTGGCAAGGCTGCGGAGAAGAAGGAACCCTTCTCCACTGTTGGTGGGAATGTAGACTCGTACAACCCCTGTGGAGATCAGTTTGGAGATTCCTCAAATAGCTAGGACTGGAGGTCCCATTTCACCCGGCCATTGTCCTGCTAGGCATATACACACAAGAATTAAAAGATTCATATCACAGTGACATATGTGCACCTATGTTTATAGCAGCTCAGTTCGTGATTGCTAAATCTTGAAAACAACCCAAATGTCCATCAAATGGAGACTGGATAAAAAAGTTGTGGTTCCTCTACACAACAGAGTATTTCTCTGCCATAAAAAAAATGATGAGTTTGAATCATTTATATTTAAATGGATGTACCTTGAGCACACCCTCATATTTGAAATAAATAGGTCACAGATGTGTAAATATCATATCTTTTCTCTGGTATGAAAAAATAAAGATGTAAATGAGTTCTACAATTGCATATTATATATTGTGAAATAGAAAACACTCAAAGTGTAATGGAGTGAAGGGGGAAAATAATGAGATTATAACAAAAAAGAAAGGAAACAAAGTTTATGTATAAAGGGGGTGGGGGTGGTAGGGTGGGTAGGGTTATGGGAAAAAATGAGAATTAAATTGTGTCATATACTGGTACAAATTCTCATTGTTGAATGCAATCATGATGTGTATATGTAACGTATCAACAAAGATTTCAATTTTTAAAAAAAGCATTTACCATCTGTCATATATTTCTAAGAGATCTGGGCATTCCTCATCAAATCACAATTGATATAAAATATTTATAAGTCATTTGCAGTGTCATATATTATTAAAATGGCCTCTTAAAAATATATTCTTTGTGGAAGTTATAGATCAGAAAATGATGGAGATTAAAAAAAAATTGAGGGGCCGAGACGTAGTTCAGCAGTTCCCGCGCCTGTCTTGCAAGCGCAAGGGCCTGGGTTCCATTCCCCCAGTTAACCACATACAATACCGGGCATGGAAAATCATGCCCAGCAGCAATCAGCACCACATACCACAGTGCTGGGCACCACATACCACAGGTGGCTCACGCCTGTAATCCCAGCACTCAGGATGCAGAGGTAGGAGAACTCTTGTGAGTTCAAGGCTGAGCTCAGGCCAGCCTGAACTACAAAGCAAGACCCTGTCTCAAGAAAAAAAAAAAAAAATTCCTCTGAAAAGTGTCTGTTCATCAGCACATTTTTGGCCCTTGGTCACTATTCACTGCTCTAACAACCAATGGAATCATTAACTTGTACCAAATGGCAAAAAGTTCATTGGAAGGTATGTAGAAATAATTGGAAGGGTAAGGAAAGCTAAAATCAAAGTGGATTAGGGACCTAAATAATAAAACAGAAATAGTAAATCTGCTGCAAAACAGGTTAAGTAAAACTTCTCATCTTATTAAAAAGCTTCTGCACAGCAAAGGAAACTACCAACACAGAAAAAAGGCAACCAACAATATGAAAAAGAATCTTTATGAGCTGTTTCTCAAACAAAGGGCTACCATCTAGAATATATAAGGAGCTTAAAAATATCAGCCCACCCAAATTTAAAGACCCAGTTCAAAAATAGGCATCTGAAATGAACAGACACTTTTCAGAGGAAGAAATAAAAGCAGCTAAGAAGCATATGAAGAAATTCTCAACATCACTGGTCATCCGAGAGATGGAGATGAAAACAACACTGAGATTTCATCTCACTCCACAAAGAATGGCTGCTATCTCAGAATTACCCAACAACAAATGTTGGCGAGGCTGTGAAGAAAAAGAAACTCTTCTCCACTGTTGGTGGGAATGTAGACTCATACAACCACTGTGGAGATCAGTGTGGAGAGTCCTCAAAAAACTAGGATTAGCGGTCCCACTGGACCCTGCTATTCCTCTGCTAGGTATATACACAAAAGAATTAAAAGATTCATATCACAGTGACATATGTGCACCCATGTTTATAGCAGCTCAGTTTGTGATAGCTATCATGTACTAGCGACCCCAAAGCCATGTGCAAGCCCCTTCTCCCATGCTTTCCTCTATTAATTAAAACCTGACAACCATAGGAAATAACATTTGCAGGCCCCTATAGTGATGCCTGGCACATGGTGATTCCTTAATAACTATGTGATGAATTAATGAAGGAGAATAGGTTAATTTGTACTAAATGTATGCTATGTTTGTGCTCTAATCTACTCCAAGTGATTTTTTTTTTTTTTGAGACAAAGTCTCACTTTGTAGTTGAGGCTGGACCTGAGCTCACTATGTAGCACAGGTGAGCCTCAAACTCACAGCAATCCTCCTGTATCTCCCTCCCAAGTGCTGGGATTATAGGTGTGAGCCGCTATGCCTTGCACTGTGGTGTGTGGTACTGACGGCTAATGGGAATGAATCACCATGCCTGGTCACATATTCCTATGTGGTTACTAGGATTGAACTCGGGACCTTGTGCTTGCAAGACAGGTGCTGGAAACACTGAGCTAAATCCTTGGCCCCTCCAAGTGATTTTTAAGAGAATTAGGAAATGATATAAAGCACTTAGTCAATTAATTTAAATAATTCCTTATATTAACAGATGGACAGAATTATAGATTATCTTCCCTAATGTAACATGCATTGCATATAAATGTCTAAATATCCAGGTTTCCTGCATCCTTCCCAAAGCCAAATACAATCCCAAATCAGTATCTACAGGGTTGGCTCCAGAAGCTCCCAGCCCTCATCCTGCTGTAGATACCAGAATCTGAGAATGCTTATAACTTGGCATATTGTCATACAACCTACACACAGACTCCTGTTACTTTAAATCTAATCTATGTTACTTATGCTTAATACCATATAAATGTTTTGGAAACTGCTGGATGGTATTGTTTAGGAAATAATATCTTTAAGTGTATATCTTCACAATAGATGCCAACTTTTTTCCCTTCAGTATTTTCAATCAGAAGTTGGTTGAACCCACAAATACAGAACCCCTGGTTACAGAGCAACAACTGTATTAATTTTCAATAGTTATGTCTGTGGTAGATATATTTTGTAATAGTCATAAACAGAAAAAACCCAACTCTGATACAAATTCCTATCTTAATATTTAGTAAATTTTCTCTACAATTTCTGTAATGTGTTTCAAGAACTACAATAGACTAATTAAACTTAAAATTGTAGCTTAAATTGGTATTTTCAAAAAAAATGCTTCATACCTCTGTCCAGAGACCCATATGGAGATTTTCCCATGGACATTCTTTTTCCCTTGGGGCTGCTGTAGGTAGGTGAGTACTAAATGTTGCCATTTGCTTGGGAGGAAAACATTCTCCTGTGAGTCAACCTGTGCCAGTAAAACAGCTTTCATGTCATCATTTGAATCTGTACACATGCTGCAGATAAAGAAAAAGGGCACAGACTTAAACATCAAATTTCTGACTTCAATACTTAACATAAACAGCAAGTATAACGCTAAATATTTAAGCGCGATTAAAAATTACCTCTATTTAAACAAATTTAAAAGTCAGTAATTCTTTGTTTTACAGCATAACTTGCTTAGTTATTTTATCTTAAACAGATTTGGCTCACTGGCTAGTATTATAATTTCTAGAAATCAACTCATAAAACAAAATCTATAGAACTTTTTATCTTTGGTCACTATCTTTTTTAAAAATATTACATTGTAATATCTGGTTAATATAAAAATAATACATATTATAAATATCTAAATACTAGAATATATTGGTGAGATAACCCACCTTGAAAGATTATTGCAGTGGAGAGATAGCATGTATAAAGAACCTAGTAATATTTATAACATTTGGAAACATATTCCTAAATAAAATACTAGTTCTATCTTGGAGTTTTTTTTGTTTTGTTTTGTTTTTACGTTTTTTGAGACAGAGTCTCGCTTTGTTGTTCAGGCTGGCCCTGAGCTCAGCCTCCAACTCACCTCACAGCAATCCTCCTGCCTCTGCCTCCCAAGTGCTGGGATTACAGGCTTGAGCCACCATGCCCGGCACTGTGATATGTGGTACTGATTGCTGCTGGGCGTGAGTCTCCACACCCAGTATAGGTATGTGGTTACCAGGGATCGAACCTGGGTCCTTGCGCTTGCGAGACAGGCGCCGAAACCACTGAGCTAACTCCCCGGCCCCTACCTTGGAGTTTTATTTCATACTATTTAAACAGTAGTACAACTAAAACACATATTTATATCTCGTAATAAAAAAGACAGCAAAAAGAACAAGATAGCAAGGAGAATGTAAGCTTATCAGATAATAGCTACTACAGAGTTTTCCGCAGGTTGTTTCAGTTTTAATATTTAGATCTCTAATCCACTTAGATTTTAGCTTGGTGCACGATGAAAGAGATAGATCTAGCTTTAGTCTTTGGCAGTTTTTCCAGCAACATTTGTTAAAGAGGCTATCTTTCCTCCATTGAGGGTTTTGGCTCCTTTGTCAAAGATGAGGTAACTCAGTGTATCTGGAATTGTTTCTAGATCTTCTAACCTATTCCACTGATCTTCAGGTCTATTACTTTGCTCTTGAAGACACTGGCTTGGGCTTAGGGAAAGACTTCATGAACAAAACTTCTATAGCACAAGAATTCACAGAAGAAATCAACAAATGGGATCTCAGCTTATTAAAAAGCTTTTGTACAGCAAAGGAAATCACCAACACAGCAAAAAGGCAACCAACAATATGAAAAAGAATCTTTATGAGCTGTTTCTCAAACAAAGGGCTACTATCTAAAATATAAAATAAACTTTAAAAAATCAGTCCACCCAAATTTAAAGACCCAATTCAAAAATGGGCATCTGAAATGAACAGACACTTTTCAGAGGGAGAAATAAAAGCAGCTAAGAATCATATGAAGAAATGCTCAATATCATTGGTCATTCAAGAGATGCAGATGAAAACACGAGATTTGATCTTACTCCACAAAGAGTGGCTGCTATCTCAGAATTAGCCAGCAACAAATGTTGGCAAGACTGCAGAGAAAAAGGAATCCTTCTCCACTGTTGGTGGGAGTGTAGATTCGTACAACTGTGGAGATCAGTGTGGAGGTTCCTCAAAAAACTAAGGCTATAGGTCCCACTGGACCCTACTATTCCTCTGCTAGGTATATACACAAAAGAATTAAAAGATTCATATCACAGTGACACATGTGCACCCATGTTTATAGCAGCTCAGTTTGTGATTGCTAAATCTTGGAAACAACCCAAGTGTCCATCAACTGAAGACTGGATAAAGAAGATGTGGTTTTTTTATAGAATGTAGTATTACTTTGTCATAAAAAATGATAAGACTGAGTCATTCAAACTCAAATGGATGTACATTGAGGATATCTTCATAAGTGAAATAAATAGTTCACAGATGTGTAAATATCATATCTTTCCTCAAGTATGAGAAAATGAAGACGTAAATGAGTTCTAGAATATATAGTAGATATTGTGAAATAGAAAATATTTAAAAGGAAATGGGGTGTAGGGGTAAGTAACAAGGGGAAAAATAATGTGACAGTAATAAAAAAAGGAAACAAAGCCTATGAGCTCAGGGCCAGCCTGAACTACAAAGTGAGTCCCTGTCTCAAAAAAAAAAAAAAAAAAGGAAACAAAGCCTATGTATATAGGGGGAAGTTGTAGGGTGGGTAGGAAAATGGTAAAAAATGAGATTAGGTAGTGTCATATCATATACTGGTACAAATTCTCAATGATCACTCTAAACCTGTTGCAAAACAGGTTAGGTAAAACTCTCGAAGACATTGGCTTAGGGAAAGACTTCATGAACAAAACTTCTATAGCACAGGAATTGGCTGAGGAAATCAACAAATGGGATCTCATTCTTTTAAAAAGTTTCTGCACACAAAGGAAACCACCAACAGAGCAAAAAGGCAACCAACAATGTGGGAAAAAATCTTTACCAGCTGTTCCTCAGACAAAGGGCTACTATCTACAATATATAAAGAGCTCCAAAAAATCAGCCCACCCAAATTTAAAGACCCAATTCAAAAATGGGCATCTGAAAGGAACAGATATTTTTCAGAGGAAGAAGTAAGAGCAGCTAAGCAGCATATGAAGAAATGCTCAACATCATTAGTCATTCGAGAGATGCAGATGAAAACAACACTGAGATTTCATCTCACTCCACAAAGAATGGCTGCCATTTCAGATTCAGCCAATGGCAAATGTTGGCGAGGCTGCGGAGAAGAAGGAACCCTTCTCCAATGTTGGTGGGACTGTAGACTCATACAACCCCTGTGGAGATCAGTTTGGAGATTCCTTAAAAAGCTAGGATTGGAGGTCCCATTTGACCCGGCCATTGTCCTGCTAGGTATATACACACAAGAATTAAAAGACTCATATCACAGTGACATATGTGCACCCATGTTTATATCAGCCCAATTTGTGACTGCTACATCTTGGAAACAACCCAAATGTCCATCAACTGGAGATTGGATAAAAAAGCTGTGGGTTCTTGTACAGAATGGAGTATTACTCTGCCATAAAAAATGATAAGTTTGAATCATTTATACTTAAATGGACAAACCTTGAGGATATCCTCTTAAGTGAAATAAATAGGGCACAGATAGGTACATATCGCATCTTTTCTCTAGTATGAGAAAATAAAGATGTAAATGAGTCCTAGAATTGGATGTTATATACTGTGAAATAGAAAATGCTCAAAGTAAAATAGAGTGAAGGGGGAAAAATGATGAGATTGTAACAAAAAAGTAAGGAAACAAATTCTATGTATATGGAGGGGTGGTAGGGTGGTTAGGGCTATGGGAAAAAATGAGAATTAAGTTGTGTCTTATACTGGTACAAATCCCCATTATGGAGTGCAATCATGATGCGTGTATGTAATGTACCAATAAAGATTAAAAAATTTTTTTAAAAATTCTCAATGCTAAATGTGACCATGATGTATATACATAAGGTACCAATAAGGATTTGAATTTATAACAACAACAACAAAAAAAAACAAAAACAGTTTTATATTTCTATTGAATAAATCTTCAGTAAATATTTGATCCAAAATCTAATAGAGCATAAACATAAATTAGAATCACTTACATATTTTTGGGTACACTAATATACCACTTTTACTCAAGTAGTATTAATAACAATGTGTTTTATTTTTCTTAAAATTGTTCTTTTGCTACAATGATCTTTATTAGAAGATTTCACATTAATACATCTTAAAGTATTTAAATACTTAATATATTCATTAGTAGTTAAAGATAATCAATACCGAAATATAAAAGTGCCATTATGTGGATTAGCCCACACTTGAATCATCAATGCTTTGGATCCCAGTGAAATTAAATGAAGACAGCCTTCTTCTATGAGCCTTTCACCAGGATTTACATACTCTGCGCCTTCTTGTCTGTCACTCTCTATGAGAAAAAGATATTAGAATGGTTGGTAAAACAGTTCATAAAAATGAAGCAAAAAAGTTAATTTAAAACAATACAGAGCACCGTGGTTCAGATAATTTATACAGAATGTCTGATGCTGACCTGTTCCAAACAACATTTCAGAGTTTACATGTCACCTCTAAAAGAGCAGAAAAGAGGAAAAATAGTGATTCAGTACTTCAGAAGTTATTAAATATTTTTAAAAATATATAATAACTACAGGCAATTATGGGCATGACTGCAGTGATAACTCACAGTGATCTATACCAAACTGCTTTTAGCAGTGGGATTGGGCTACTACACCCTGGTCCAGGGAGCACACATCAGTGGCACATGCTTCATACTCCCAGAATTCACTATATAATTATCATAATGCCATAATTTTTTTTTAAAAAATGACTGCATTCAAACTGTTAGAAAATGAAAAGGGGTGGGGAGGGATTTAGCTCAAGGGTTCCAGTGTCTGCCTGGAAAGTGCAACGTCCCAAGTTTGATTCCCTGTACCATATACAATAATACTGCAAGTAGTGGCTCACACCTATAATCCCAGCACTTGAGAAGCAGAGGCAGGAGGATTGCTCTGAGTTCGAGGCTGGCCTGAGCTACATAGTGAGTTCAGGGCCAGCCTGAACTATAAAGAGAGACCTTGTCTTTAAGAAAAAAAAAAAAAAAAACTTTTAGAAAATGATATTTTTTTAATACAGTCAGAATTTAGACTCCCTAATGAGTGGTCTTTGATTGCAACTGCTAAGTGATTCTGAAATTCTACATTATAGTTACAGGCTTTAGACTATCTGCCTAGCACTGAGGATTGAGCTCATATGGTACCGCATCTACCTTGGAAGTACAAGGGCCTAAATTCAATCCCCAGGGCCACACACACAAAAAAAGATTATCTGCCTATTCATCCTGTTTCTTCTCACCATTTACACTCTGCACTAGCTGAATATGTGTAATGGGCTTGTTACTACCAGGCATGTTACTTTATGTAAAATTATATTAGGATACCCAGAAGTACAAAATGTATGGCCAAAGAGTCAAACTTTGAGAGAACATAAAATTATTAGTTAATAGGTTCAAAGTTATCAGTTGCTACTTATTCACAGGTAAAACTATCACTAATTTTTAAGAATACTCCCCCTACCAATGAAAACAGACCTATAAAAGACAAGTGAGGGCCACTGACTGCTTTGAGAACTACTGCCTATGATAAAAGATGTATACAGAACCCATATATGATGTGATATTTAAAAATATTTCCTTGCCAAATCTGACTTATACAAATAAAAGCATAGAATAAATATCAGTGTGAACCTAAGAACTGTAGAGTAGGAATATTATAAGTATTTCTTAAGCTAGTGCTCACAACAGTCTTATAAGGCAAACATTACTGTCCCAATTTGAGAAATGAGAGACCTGAGGTGCTAAACTGTTAAATAATGTGCTCAAAGACATATACATAGTTTAAAGTCAAAAGATGGGATGTCACTACAACATTTTCTTCGTTTCTATTCCTACACTACATGTTTTATATTACATCTTTCATATTAAAACTTTAAAAATATTTTCCAGTTGTTACTTTTCTTAGTCACGACTATATATTAATTTATCTTATAATACACTGCTTACCTTGGTATTGTTCCCACTAAAATATGAAACAGCAATCTGCACAGCTTATTGCAGAATATAAGCTCTGGAATTAAATACAAGTGGGTATAACTCCCTATCCACCCTTTCCCAGCTATGTGGCTTGGTCACACTGCTTAGCATCATCAATAAGTACAGACAGTAAGAGCACTTACTTACAGTTAAGGTTAGAGATGTATTCAAAGAGCTGAACAAAGTGATACATGGACAAAGGGACTCGATGTATGTTAAACAGGAACGTCATCAATATCACATGTAGTAAGATTTCAACACTGTCACTGGTGATAAAATTCAATCCGCAGAAGATTCTATAACTACTTGAAACATTTAAAATTATCTGCCTAGATTTTTGAAAAAGTTCAAATCCATGTTGGGACTTGAGAATTGCATCTGGCTAAGTTGTTGGCAGAAAGACTAAGGAAAGATTTTGCAGACTGGTACTGTAGACACGGAACCAACATACCATAACACCTTTTTAAAAAGTTTGTGCAATTTAGTCTATTTGTAAAAGTAGTATTTAGTCAAATACTAATATGAAATATACAGTGTACTTGGGGAGGTCAGTGGGCTCACTGTGTATATAAATGTTTGAAATTAGTAAGTACTATCTTAGCTCCATGGATGAGTTTAATTTAGCTTTATTTAAGAGACTATAAATAACATATACACCACTGTATGTTAACTAATAAAGAAGTTTGAAAAAAGTTTAGCTTCCTAAGCTAACCTCCAAAGTACACAAGCATTATGTCATGTTGATAACATGGAAGTGTCTGCTGAAAGTGGATTCTGACTCCAACTGTGGCTTTCAGACAGCATTTTGCATCATTTCAATCTGGATGACTTCACCAGGGACTTTTCTGTCCACATAATGGTGAGTGGAGACTTGAAACAGGCTCTGTGGTGGGTGAGGTGTGTGCAGTGAAGATTTATTGAGATCTGCACTTCTATGTATGTGTATAACTCTCAACATCTGTCTCATCTTGTCATTTAATTCATTCTTGGAACATTAAGAATGATCCTGCTAGGGCCAGGGATTTAGCTCAGTGGTTCTGGCACCTGCCTTGCAAGTGAAAGGTCTTGAGTTCATTCCCTGGTAACCACATACAACAATGTCAGGCATGGTGACTCATGCCCATCAGCAATCAGTACTATATACCACAGCACCGGGCATGGTGGCTCACACCTATAATTCCAACACTTAGGAGGCAAAGCAGGAGGATTGTTGTGAGTTCAAGGCTGAGCTCAGGGCCAGCCTGAGCTACAAAAGAGACCCTATCTTCAAAAAAAAAAAAATAAGATCCTGCTTATTTGATTTCTGTTACCACAGACTCCTTTTCAATGAACAGTTTCTGTCTGGCCAAAACAAGATGCAACTCCAAAGCAGCCTAACCGCAATTCTTCAGTCACAGGACTGGGATGAACTTGTTCTAATTCTAATGCCTCTAGGGCCACTGAGGCCCTCAGAAAGAAGATGGAATAGAGTTGTGTAACAGGGGCTGGGAACACAGCATATGGAAGAGTGGCGAAAGGTTTTATCCTTTTTTCACATCAGTAACTACCCTAATCAAGAAATGACCAAAAAAAAAAAAAAGAGGCAGGAAATGAGAATTATGATGCTAGCAGCCACTGTTTATGCAGTATACACTGCACTCTCATCCGAAAGACAAAAGTACAAGAGGGAATGGAGATTGCAAGGCTTTACGACAACTCAGACATTGATAATTCAAGACATGCCAGTGTTACATAAGGCTTTTAAGATGAAGAATGTGTTAAAAGCTGGTTGGAACATTGCTATATATACCTTTATTGCTCAACTCAAACTGTCCTTTGAAAATTGCAGTGTACAAATTAGATAATTCTACCATCATACCTGATCCATCAAAACTGCTATCTTGTAAAAGTAATGATTTTTTTCCTTTCCTTATCTTCTTTCTCGTTTCTGTACCACATTCAGATTCATGAATACACTCCACATTAAACCACAGTGAGACACTGAAGCCTTCAGACAGGTGGGGCCAGCAGTTCTGCCCCAGCAATGGCAGGTGGACGGGGGCTATGTGCCAAGAGGAAAGAAGCCGGTGGGGAAAACTCTCTCTGTCAGCCTCTTTCCTGCCCCGTGAAATTCGTGCTCTTCTCAGTAAGCCCATAGCCTTACTGTTTAGAATCCCAGTACATTTTTGTGATGAGACACTGTTGTTTAAAGTTGGAGTATGCAGCAAAGGAAAAGTTAAATACTGTGAAGGGCTCATAGTAACATCACTTTCAACAATTTTCAAAATACCAAGAAGAAGAATTTCCTAAAAAAGAAGAAAAATAAATGAAAATTTATAATCATGCAACAAGTTAGATAATAATCTTGAAATTTGCATGATACCAGTACAGATAACACAAAAATACAGATATATCCATCTATATGAACACATCTATTTAAGCAGATTTCTATCCCATCTTTAAAATTTCCATTTTTGTTCAGTTAAGATGAAATATAAAACATTCTATTCTTAAAACATATAATCTTGTGGTTAATTTGGTTTAAATTTAAATATTTTAAAGGTATATATTTAACACTTATGAGTTGTTTGTTTTAAATACTGTATCAGGAGTTACAAAATAAAGATGATTATTTCTAGGTAGTCCTATAGTCTCTCAATTATCTTTACTATAATTATTAACACATATTTACAGTATGAATTAATGGAATGCATCATATTTCCATACATGTATGGATCATGTTCAAACACATCCATCCATCCTTCTTCTACCCAAACCTCTGGTCCTCAAGTCTCTAATAATTCCTCTTCTATTTCAGGTCTTCTCTCTTCTTAGTTTCCATGTATGTTCTCTTAATTACTTTTTAGTAAAGTCAGGCATATATATACCTAGAAACTTTAAAGTTCTCCAGATTTCTAAATGATGTTAAATAATGACTGGACTTCACAAAATTGAGTCCTTAATTATACTGCTTTTTCCCTAGTCAAGTTCATTTTCTTTCATCTGTGTTTGGCAAATTGATATAAAGTTTTATTCATAAATGTAAGTTTTTGCTGAAATGAAATATAAAATATGATAAGCAAGCACTTAATTAAAGAAAAGATTGACTAACACAAGTAAAAAGAAGAAAAGATTAACCTAGTGCAATACACTACTTATGCATAAAGTAACATCTAATGTTGATTATCATCAGGGGAGTGCACTCACAAATACCAGAAGCTTTCCATAAACACACAGCCGGCTCTCAATGACCTGAGCTGACAGTTCTAACCTGTGTTCCACAAAATTTCCCTGGGAGCTATGGAGATAGATGGAGTGGCAGGGAAGCAGAAGAGTTCTGACAGAGTCCATAAAACATGAAGTTTTCTGTTGTATTTGGTATGCCTCTATTCAGAGTTATAGTAATTATTATATAATATTATATAATAATTGCCTCACTGGGGCATGATGGTGCATCCCCATCCCAGCACTTGAAAGGCTGAGGCAGCAGGATTGCTGTGAGTTCAAGGACAGCCTGGGCTACATAGTGGGCTCAAGGCCAGACTGAACTAAACAGTGAGACTCTATCTAAAAAAAAAAAAAAAATACTGCCACACCAAAAGAAAGAGCTTAGTGACGTCTAAATAACTTTTTAAAACATTTTATTAAG
>PVIR01040053.1:0-13552 GCA_004026965.1 Petromus typicus | reverse complement strand
AAAGAATAAAAGTAGTTGACAATTTGCATGTGTTCTGCTCAGTCAGTCTCTGTCTCTTTTTTCTCTCTCACCCCACTCAGGTTGAACAGGAGGAATAACACCAGACTCCACAAAAAGATATAATTCTCAGGGAAAAAACCTGAGGTCCCTTGATGTGATTCTTTGAGCTTCTAGCTGGAAATCTATAAACCTTGCTGCCTGGTATGGTTTGTGTCTAGATGCCCCCTTGAGACCTTTCATGGTCATAGGTGGGGGCACTAGGATTAGGGATGTGATGCTGGGGTTGATGCCAGAATGGAGGGTGTGAGTGCCACCCATCCTAGGGGCAGGTAGAGTATAAAGGACAGAATGAAGGCTTCCATTGTTGCTGATTGTCACTTGCTTGTTTTGCTGTATTCTGCCTGTTGTGAACTACTTCTCCTCTTTAATACCCTTCTGCCATGCCAAGCTGCTTTGGGCCCAACCAGTTATGAGCTGAACTGTCTATAAACCGTGAGTCAAATAAACCTTTCCTCCTTTAACTTTAGATGTCAAATATTTGTGTCTTGGCAACTAGGAAAGTAACTAAGATGCTCCCTCAGTGACTCTGTCCTTTTACAAATGAGGAAGTGGACCTTCCCTAATAGATGGTGATTCAACCCTCTGCACATGCTCCAGACCTCATGCCCTCCATCTTTCTGAAGGACCCTACTGACTTTGATGTTCTTCACGCATTCCACATATTCATCATCCCCATTTCTTTGTGCATATTTCATCAACCTGCAAAAAACATTATAGTGTCTTCTGTATTTACAAAAGGAAACTCTAGCTACACATGGTGGCACATCCCTTTCATCTTAGCTACTCATGAGGCTGAGGCAGGAGGATCATGAGTTCAAGTCCAAATGACACAACTTACTGAAACTCATTCTCAATAAAAAAGAAGGACTAGAGATGTACTGAAGTGGTACGGCTCCTGAGTTCAATCTCTAGTATCATAAAAAAGCAAGAAACCAAACACCACACACTACCTCACACTCTCTTTCAGAATACATCCTATCCTTCCCTTCATCTTCATTGCCATTGTTTAGAAGAATGTGAGTTGTCTACACACCCAGGCTCCATTTCCTCCCACTCCACTCCTCCATCCCGTCTGAGCCAGCTTCCATCCTTAAGGTTCCATTGGCAGAGCTCTCAGTAAGAGTGGTAGAGGTCTTTATATTCCAAGTCCAGTCATTATATTTTATTCTCCACTTCACATGGCCTCTTGGACACATCTCCTGTTTTTCTGAAAATGCCCTCTGCTCCTGGCTTCTGTGCCTGCATGTTCTCCTGGATTTCCTTTGAGCTCTTGTCTCTGTCTTTCTGCAGAACCACCTGCTCCACTCGACCTGTGTATCAAAATATCTCATACATGGGAACTTCCCATTTTCTTCACTTAACTAACTGAATTGAGGGGAAAACTCAGTGACAGAAAGTAGAACACAAAGGTTGGAGTGTGAGCTTTGTCAAAATCTAGATTCACGCCCTGCCTCTCTTCTTACTAGGTTTGTACCTCAGCGAAGTTACCTTTTTTACTGACCTCTAAAATAGAGCCAAGCATGACATCCGTCCTAGAATGCTTATGAGAATTAAATGAACACTAAAATTAAAATTTCACTAGGTCAGATGTTTCCATTTTTTAATTCAGTGAATAATCAATATCTTAGATTCTAGATATGTTCCACAAAATATACCTGCCTAATAAGTCCAAACCAGTCACTTATTTTGGAAAGGTCCAAGAATTGATTTATATGGCCTGCAAAGCCTAAAATATTTACAACCTACCACTTTACAGAAATGTCTTCTGGCTCTTAGAATAATGCTTGTTTCAGATTAGGTGTTCAAAAATATTTTATTAAATGAATAAGTAAAAATATTATGTATGCAAAGCATTGAGTAGTAACATGTATTGAGTGTTATATCAATCACAGTGTTTTCATGATCATCACCATCTATACAAAATTATTTTCAAAAATATTAACTCCTCAACCATCAATACTTGCCAAAAACAACTTCAAAATATAAAGCACCCAAAATACCTCTTACATTTCTTAGATTTTCTTATTTTGTTTTGGCTCTTTTGGTAGTTCTGGGGATCAAACAAAGAACCTTCTCCAGGCTACCAAATGCCAGAAGCCCCTCCTCCTGAGCCAGCCACATCCTTAGCCTATCTCTGAAGCTATTCCAATATCAGACCACACAATGATGCTTCTTTTTAAAACTCTTTACTAAACTGAGAGGTTCTTTTAAAATTTCTTGTTTATTATGAATGATTTATTCCACCAACAGTGATAGAAACATTATAATTCCTCTCACTCCTGAGAACAGGGTTTTTTTAAACACTTCAATATTTGGATCAGTTTTAATAAGCAAAAGATTTATAGGCAGGGGATGCTATGCTTTCAATATACATCCACCATTTTCTTTTCTTGGGATAATTCTTCCTTGACTTTTCTGCAAGAAATCATCCCCTCCCACCATCTATCAATATCAAGAAGGACTGACTCCACTCTCTGGTACAAGACAGGGCCTAGTACAAAGGAGTGATGAGCCAGTGAGTCACAATCCTCCCACTGGAGAAACCGGTTAAGGGGTAGGTCTGGCTTCGTCAGAGTCAGGGAGATACAGTAAGATTCTACAGGGAAAGAAGCATTTTCACTTTTCCTTCAGATTTGAACTTTAAACAGTCAGGTATTTGAACAATTATCAGATATTTTACCTCAGTGGAATTTGATTTTGCAGTCCAAATGGACGTGAATGTTCATGAAAAGAGGAACAAGGTTTGAGCACTTAGACCAAGAGTTCCCTTGACTCTAGTTTTATTAGCAATGATATAAATGTAAATCAGTAAAATGTCTCTTCAGCCAAAGCCAGGTTGACTTATAACTGTTTGGAAGAGAGGGAACAAAAACCTAACTGGTGCACCTATCTAGTTAATTCTTCTTTAATCTATCTTGCAAACTAGACACCTAAATAAGTGAACAGGTGGCTTTCAGTGAAACACCAGCAGGAAGCATCCGTTTACTTCCAAAGGATGACACCATGTCCAAGACTCCTTTCTGCAAGAAGCCAGTTATGGGATCTTTAGAGACAGAATGTCATAATTTTAAAGACAGATGTGACCCTAGAGAAGACTGTACAGGAAGAAGGTCAAAAATCCAAAAGGATGCTGATCCAGAAAGAGAAGAGGAAAAAGTGAAGGATTGAGAGTGAGAAAGCAGCAGCATTAATACAATAGAAATAGCAGGTGGCAAATGGCTCAGAAACCAAGAACGGGAACATGAAGCAACCATCACTGAGGAACAACTGAACAATGCCATTCAGCAATGAAGATTCAGAGGAGCAAGACTTTATGTGAAATCTTTCTATCTTTAAATGGAGGCCAAATTATTTTTTGAAAAGTAAAAACGCGATTCCGATATAACACACTCAGCTGTAAATGCCTGGACTACTCATTGTGCAGATGGGAGCAAGACTGTGGTAGTGACAACACTAAACATCAAAAAGGGTAATGTCTTACTACAGTGGTTCTCAACCTCTACCAGGTGACAAAGATTGAGGTCAAGTTCCAGTTTCCTAATTTGTTCCCCTTCACCGAAAAGAATGAAGATCATATTCTAATAAAAGTAACCCTTCTTATCTGGAAAGCAATGCCAGTCTATGAAACATTCTCGCATAGGTTAAAATGTGGTCCTTATGTGACCATTAGGAGATAGAAGTTATAACTATCTCCACTTTACAGAAAAGAAAATCTCTAGTTCTGGATGTGAAGTGATCTTCCTAAAGTTTAGCAGGTCTGTCAAAATTCATGGACTTTCACAACTTTCCCTCTGGATCTAGCCTGCATATTTCTTCCTGGCCCCAGATCACAATGAAAGGTAGGGTCACACTCATACCTTCTCTCAATACAGACAGACAGACAGACAGACAGACAGACACACACACACACACACACACCACCTACTTTGATGATGTTTCCTAAACTTCTCTTTGGAACAAGAGACTATAGAGAATCTAGAACTTCTCTAGAATTGTTCTTGCTTTTATTTTTTTTTACTACCAGTAGTTAGGGAGAGTTTCACAAAGTTCTGTTCTCATTATGTTCTTTACTCTACATGTCTTACAGTGGATGCTCAGGGATGTGGAGGGGAAAGAGGAAAAAGAGAGGAGGAAAATGGAGAGACAGAGAAGAAACTTCCATATATTCAGGAGACATGTGTATAGAGATCATCTAGTTTTACCTTCATATGTCACAGATGAGAAAAGAGGACTGTTTCAGAGTGCATCTAGACATATCTCCAAACCTCATGTGGGCATAGATGGGGAGTTTCAAAGATGGCTGGATCTAGGGTGTGGATTAAAGTTTTGTGATGCTAGACCTAAGGAGATAAATAATAGAGTCCCCGCGCTAGGTATGGATAGCATGAATCAATAGTTTTGTTTGGATGGAATAGGAAGGAACAGAAAGAAGGGAAGGCTGCTCCGCTGCTGCTCACTGTGTCTTCTTGCTGCTTTGCTGTCTTCTGCCTTTTACCATGAACTGTGTGTCCTCTGTGATGCTCCCACCCGGGAATCCTACCCTGCCTTGGAACCAGCCAGTTGAGGAAGGCTTCCCTTGGGTGCACCTGCATCGTCACTTAATGTCTCTGGCCACAGCTGCCTGCAGTTTCACTCTGAATTTCCAAATTGGAAAAAGTAGAGGAGCAAACTAAGTACCAGATCCCAAACTGTGAGCTACATAATCCTTTCCTCCTTTACCTTAGAAATGTTGAGTGTTTTGTCTCAGCAATGAGAAAGTAGCTAAGACAAGGGCCAAAGACCAAAAAAAAAAAAAAATCTTTTATAGATCATTAGAGGTTGTGCCCCCAGGAATTAAATTTTGGTCTTCTTGTGCTCATTAACTGGACCTTTTAAAAAAATCACCATTCTGAATAAAGACTGCAACTTCTTCCCAGATAGCCATGATTTCCTATTTCCAAACCAAGTCACTAAAAAATTAAGAGCATCTTAATTATTATTATTTATTATTATTATTATTATTATTATTATCTAGTACCATTCTCAGTAAAACTATAGTCTCAGAAGAAACTTAAACACAGTAGACATTGGCTAATATTCCTCTGATTTCAAAACAAGCACTACAGCATTAGCACAAATAAGCTAGGTAGCTGTTCATCTGATTATAGACAAACAGGCATAGACGACCGTGGTTCTTTCTGAGCTGTCCTTCCCGGGGGTTCAAAACTAATTAACTTATAGTTCATCATTGCTTATACAGGAAAAAGTCCAGAAGTATCTCCTTTATGTCCATTAAACCATCCAGTTTACAGGAGCATCCAAAACCAGATTTCATCCCTGCATCCATGTCCCTGTCCAGAAAAGGATTTATTTTCACTATGAAACATGGCATTCCATTTAGTTCTAATTCTCTGGCACTATCATCTTTTGGATGTGATGTTACTAAAATTTTTTTGTTGCAGATGGTTATGTAATAGCAACATTGGAGCCTTGTGCATAATCAGTCATGAAAAACTGTGTCCAGCTCATGAAATAAAAATCAGCAGCCCTTGGATGTGTGGCCAGGTACTCTATTAGCATCCCAGACATTTGGAGGCTGGGGATCTAATCTAAGAGTTAATGAAAAAGCAGAGAGGGATGAAGGATGATTTCTTCTCCCTCAGAGGTACTCAGACTCTTGTCTACTCTTGGAATAGTCAGAGCTACCATTTAGAATTACTGATAGAAAGATGACAAGCTTTCTTTGTGCACAGTGGAGGAAGGCTCCCCTCGGGTGCACCTGCATTGTCATTTATTGTCTCTGGCCACAGCTGCCTGCTGTTTTTCTCTGAATTGCTGTGTTTCCACACAGCAAACCAAGTACCAGAATCCAATTTAGGACTCTGGGTTTAAGTCTTGTCTTTGTTTCTGATTGGCAATATACTCAATAAACTCATGGAGTTTTCCTTGTGTTTTATTTTGTCTTAGAAATACTGAGGATTGATCCTATGGCCTTCATACTGTGCTACGATCCCAGTACATTTCAATTTTTACTTAAAGATTGGGTCTCATTATGTCACTCATTTGCTCAGGCCGAAATCCTCCTACATAAGCTTCCCAGAGTACTGGGATTATAGGAATATGTACACATGTTGGACATTCTCACAGAGTTTTAAAAATTGGATAAAGTACATTTGTATAACTTTTATTCAAACAAATATATCCAGAATAAATCTCCTCACTAAGGGCATTTCTCCTTAGAAAAGTTATCATAATTGCCATCTCATGAGTTAGTCCTGGTAAATATTCAATTAATGTTGATTTGTATCATCAAATGTTGTTAGTGTTTCATATATCTCCCACCTCCAATTACAGGGTGCTTAACCCATTTCTGATTTTCTGGTCCTGAGGGATTATCTTGGAACTCTGGAAGGTGAATTTCCTGCTTGCTATAAATGTTAGAGAATTAATAGCCTTTGGGCAGTGACTCTCAACCAACAAACTTCTGGAGTTGTATAAATACCGAAATGTCTGTAGCCTTTGGTTGAAATCATCCTCAAGTATACATTTCATGAGTTTTTTAGTGTCCTGTAGGTTTAGCCTTCAGTAGCTCACTGTATCTGGATTAGTAGAGCTCTCTTTTCACTGACTGCCTTTCTTCCACTATGCCTCTTTCCATGTCTCCACCTATGTTTCCTAAATCCCAAATGCTACTTTCACTGGAATCCTTGTTCCAGGATCTGCTTCTGAGACATCTAAAGCTAAAATAGCCTCTTTTATGTGATCATATATGACTTAATCATCAGTGCTCAAAGCCTTTTACAGTCTCTGGTGAAGAGGAGCTCAGAAGTAATTGAGGAAGAAAAGGAGAAAGTATTTATTATTATTACTGTTGTAACATGATTATTATTACTATTATAATTTGTTGGTTGTTTTTCAGGGTAAACATACAGTCCATTCTTCTTCTTTTTTTTTTTAAGGTTTTTTGAGACAGGGTCTTGCTTTGTGGTTCAGGCTGGCCCTGAGCTCAGCCTCAAACTTACTTCACAGCAATCCTCCTGCCTCTGCCTCCTGAGTGCTGGAATTACAAGCACGAGCCACCATGCCCGGCACTGCAGTATGTGTTACTGGTTGCTGCTGGGGTGAGTCTCCACGCTCAGTATTGTTATGTGGTTACCAGGGATCGAACCCGGGTCCTTATGCTTGAAAGACAGGCGCCGGAACCACTGAACAATATCCCCAGCCCTACAGTCCATTCTTCTAATGAGTAGAGGCAGTGATATATTTCTAATTCTTGGAAAAAGCCACATTTTAGGATCCAGGATTTCCAAGGAGGAAAAATGAGAAAAAAGGTTGGGAATCCATACTCTCTAAGGAAAATCTTCCATGCAAGAGATCAGAACTCTAAAGGCACCAATGACTTACTCACTCTTTAGTGTGAGAACCCCCAAGGTTGTCAGCTCTGTGACAGACACTTAACAAGACTTCGGGAAGGATTGACCTCGGCCAGCACAAATCTCAAGGAGGTAATTCAGAATTAAAGCCAAATGGACAAGCCAGTGCTATAATTGAAGCTGAAAGCAAAAGAAGTTGTAGATATAGTTTGTGGCATAAAGGACAGGCATGTCACCTCTGGAAGAGTGTGAGTCAAGTCAGCATGTCACCTCCCACTGCTAGCTATGCAGAGATTTTAATAAAACATTCTTAGGATTAATCCACACCAAAGGCCTGCTGTACCCAGCTCCTGACAAGGGGTAATTTATAGCTTAAAAAGATGTCATCGACTTTAATAGGCTTCAAATCTTGAGCTAAAATCAGTGACTCCTTAAAGGGTCCAGTTTTTCAGTATAGCTTCTACCTGCCTGTCCATTTCACCTCATTCAGGAATGGGCTTGGGGAGGAAAAGAATCAAAAAGACATTGAGCTTTAGAGCTTGAAAGAATCTTATTAGCCCAGGAATCCCAAATCCAAATGTCACTCATAGCCTGGCAAGCATCCTGCTGGGTCCATGGGGATAGTCACTTCTCATGCACAAGTCATTATTGCCAGGCAGAAGCTCCAAACAGAGTTTTGTTAAGACTACAGGGAAGCTTAGGCAGGAGGGTTATTTGAGCTCAGGAGTCAGGGGCCAGCCTGGAAACATAGCCAAACCTCCACCCTCTTAAAAATATGTTCATATTCAGTGAGGTCAGATTTTTCTTTTTTCACCAAAGAAATAAAAATAATTTACAAATAAAACAATTCTGTTCTCAGAATATTGACAGATAATTTTTTTAAAATGTAGCAAAACCAAACAATAATACTAATACTACTAATAATAATAATAACAGAGCCACTATATGGGGCAAGATTGGTAGGTAGTTCTAACCAGCATTAGTTTTACTAAAATAGTGCATCTTTGTATTTGAATCAGCAGGAATTCATCATCCTATGCCTTTCAAGTGACCCCAGCACCATGGCAAGTCTGGCACTTTTGCTGGCATCAGACTGCTGCATCATCCAGCAGGTGAAATGTCAGTCTACCCAATCAATTATATCAAGCCTTCTGTTTCTATGCCATGATCAGCACACACATGCTTTATGAAGGCTGACTGCTGTATAAAGAGTAAATATAATTTAGTATTGTATTTTGTTAAGTTTGTGGATAAGTATACACTTGTGAAACCATCACCACGTCAAGGCTATAAACACATCCATCATCTCCCTGAGCTTCCATCCACCTTATTTATCATTATCATTGTTATGACTTTTTCTTTCCTGGGGGCAACATTTAACACCCAATTTACCCTTGTATCAAAGTCTAAGTCTAAAACACTACAGATGTTAGCTATAGGCACTGCACTACAAAGTCAAAACTTACTCATCTTTTATACCTGAAATATGATACCCTTTAGTGGTCACTTCTTTGTTCTCTTCTCACCCCACTCCTATATGTACTATTCTTGGGAAGTGGGGTTTTTCCTCTTTTAATCTCAGGCTAACAAAAATTCTAGAAAAATTGATCCTAGAGGAAATCTAATTGGGACCCTAACTGATTCTAATTCTTTTCATTTGATATTTGAGGAAACAAAAGCTAATGTAAAAGAAGATACTTGACCAAAGCCACAAAGCAAGTCACTGACAGGTGCATGATGGAAAGCCAAGGCTCGACACCCCTTCCTCAGCCAGAGTTTTGTCCTTTCGATTAGAGGACATCAAATCTGTGGAGGGGAGTGGCTTGCTCAAAACACTGCTTTCCTCTCTCTATCCCATCCCACCCAGAATTCTGGATTGAGACTCAGGCCTGGAGTCAAAGGCTCCCAGATAGGATCAGCAGATTTCCAAAACACTGCTCCAAACCACAAATGCAGTGATTCATTTATCTAGTACTCCTACTCTTGTACCCTGCATGCAACTTCAGAGCCAACTTTAGTCATAAAGTCTTATGCATAGTACAAGTATATAAAGGTAGCCAATGTGACCATGAGTAAAATATGGCACTGTGGTCAAGAATGCCATCTAGACCCACCTATAGTTGTAGAACTATGGACATTATATGTAAATGTCTCTAAATTCTAAATTCATCATCAATGAAATAAAGGCACTGTTGGTAGCTTCTGCATTTCATTAAGACAAGAACCAAATGAATCCAAGAAAAGGCTTAGCATAGTGTCTGGCATATCATAGATGCTCAATCGGTATTGTTATTGGTGATATCATTATGGCATTATTTGTTTCACTATTTGGTTTCTAATGTGAAAAAGCATTAACAACAGAATGTAAGACTTGTAGGTAGGACTGGCAACCTACTGAGTGTCTATTGCCTGGGATAGAGGTCAGGCCAAAATCCATAGCTTGATCCTCACAGAGAAAGGTCCCATCCACTCCCAGCTGGTAACACAAGTTACCGAGGAGCTCAAACATCTCCTTCAAGTCCCTGAGTCCAGCACAGGGGTCTCTGCACATCACCACTACCGTAGCCAGCTGAGGAATCCACTGGCTGATCTCCTAGGTCTTAGTCCTTTCTGACAAAGCCTGCTAGGAGCCCATACAACCCCAGTAAGCTCTGTTCCTGGGACCTAGCAGTGCAATTCAAAGGAGAAATACTGGCAGATCCTGAGTTTCCAATGGCCTGGAAGACTCCAGAAAGTGATATGTGGGCTGAGGTATAATGAATGGTAGAGCACTTGCCTATCATATGTGAAACTGTGTGTTCAATCTTTAGCACAGGTGGGGAGGCCAGGGAAGGGAAGGGAAAGAATGGAGGAGAGTGGAGAAGAGGAAAGGGAAGGAAGGGGTAGCAAAGGGAAAGGAACAGGAGAAAAGGGGAGAGGAGGGGAGGAGATAGGGGAGGAGGGTAGGGCAGGGGAAGGTAGGCATCTATAGACCCCAGATTCAACCCAGATCTACATTAGACATAATAGAGGTAAGTAGGCAGTCAACCTTAAGATTCCAAGACTTTCAGGTCTGGGTTGTTAATTTAAATGTAGATCTTCTTTAAACACTCTAGCATGCATTACAGAGCACAGCAATACAGCAATAAGTGAGGGCAACAGGACTCAGCTCCCAGCTCCACTGCAACATCCTCAATCTGTTATTGTCAGGATCAGACAAAATTATACAAAGTTATAGAGTGTAAATCAGGATAATTACTCTTGACATCATCACTACATTGACTACAAATTTTCAGTCACAACTCTCAGTGTGCAAAAATGTCACTTTCTGACACTGAATTGAATTTTTTAAATTAACATTTTAGCCAGTGCAAAACTTTATCTAGTTACTTGGAGGTAAACTTGTTCACTCCTGACTAAATGGAGAAGTTTCAAAGTTAAAAGCCAGTGTTCTTCTCCACTGCCTTCTCCTGAAAAGGAGCTTTCAGATATCCCAGAAAGGGGTAAGGAACAGGGCTAAACTCGCCTTTGAACTCAGCATCAAGGATGGATCAGGTCCACAGAAGTCTGATACCCATGTGTCCCCTTCAGACTCGGGAGTCTGTCTTCTCCTAGCCATTTGCAAACTGACCTTAAAGGCAGCTCCCTGTCACCATTTTTGAAGAAAACTCAGCTCTTCCATGGCTCCACACACAAAACATCACTCATTTGCTGCTACTGTCAAGTAGTACTGCACTGAAATGGGCCAGAGACGCTTAGCATCTCACCAAAACCCATTTGTGAAGTGAGTTTAGTGCTCCTTTCCAGTAATCTCTCCACAGACATCAAGAGTGTGTCTCTACAGGCCCTGGTCACCTTCAGGGCTCAGCCAGGGTGCAGAGTCAAGAACATTACAGACTCTTTTCTGTCTTCATGAAGCTAGTGACAGAAGACAAAAGAGTGGATACATAGATACATATGAGATTACAAAATAAGATCTCAGCAGATTAGGAGGCTGAGCCTGGAGGATCCCGAGTTCAAGCCCAGCCTCGTTACTCAGCAAACTGTGCAATGTAGGGAACCCTCATCTCAAAAGGTTTTTTAAAAAAGTGAAAAATGGCTAGGGATGGAATTCCATGCAAAGGCTTCTTCAATACAGTGTCTCAAAAGATTCTAAGATAACAAATAGAAGATCATAGTAGAAGACAGAGTGGGAGGCCTGATTATTTAAAGTGATCAGGATCAGGAAAGGTGTCTGGGGAGGTGACACAGAAACTGAGGTCTTGAAGTAAGGGAAGGAGCCACTTGTGAAGGTTAGAGTGAGGGAGAGGGGATGGGATGGACAGGGAACAGCGCACAGGGGAAAGGCCCTTAGGAGAGTCTTAGTTGAGGAAACTCTGATCTCTGTGGAACATCAGAACAGAACAAGGTGATAATAGAGTCCTGATGTCCATAGTGAAGAGGTGGAGTTTATCCTGCCATTGGGGTGAGGTTGTATGTGTGTGTGTGTGTGTGTGTGTGTGTATGTGTGTATGGGTCGACTCTGTAAACATGAATTCATAGAGACATTCACTATTAGTTTATTTCTTGTTTTGTTTTTGTCATTTTGGGATTCTAATCAAAGATGACATTGATTGATTTTTTTTTTCTACCTACAGAAAACTACATTAGCATCAGTTCTCAACACCAGCGGTAGAGTTGGCACCCCTCCCCTGGAGGCATTTGGAAACATATACAGACATTTCTGGATGGTGCAATGATTTGAATACACTCTTGACATTTAGGGATGTTCAGGGATGTTAAACATTCTTCAGTGTCTCACAGTGATAAGGTAGCCCATCCTTGGACCACAAATTCATAGAGGTCTGTGACCTGGGAAGAACTAGGCTGCATAGTATAAGATAAACTGCAGGGTGAGAAATGAAATTAATGTATATTTGGGCTCCACTTTTTCTCGGATCAGCTGTAGCATTAGATTTTCATTGCAGCGTGAAGCTCATTGTAAACTGTGCACGTGAGAGATCTAGGTCATTCTTTCAAATCACCTTCCAACCCTCAGTCTGTGGAAAATCTGTCATTTAGGAAACTGCTGCTACACAGTGAAGGATCAGCCCAGCCAGGCCTCCTGGTGTCCTTGATGAGATTCAGTGGGGTCCAGCAGTTGGGTGGAGGCAGGATTGCGGGAGGACAGCAGTGGTGGTGGAGAGGTTTAAGTGGGAAAAGATGATGTCAGGACTACAACCGGAGCCTCACAGTTAGAGAACAATCAAGAAGACATTACATTGACCATAACGTGTTCACATTAACTGAGATGCAGTCTGAGGGTGCTCAGCAGCACTCCTGGAAGCCATTAGCAGTGGTCTTGAGTTTGCTTTTGGGGTGAACCTGTTGGGAAAATAACTAATCCGGATAGATACTTAGTGAGGAACAAAGAGGGTACAAAGAGAAAAGCAAAGAGGAAGTCTGCAAAAGCATCTTGTAGGCAAGTTATAGAATGACATAATATTCATCTAGGAATCTTCAAATGAGATTCCTGAGTATAAAACGGTAATGGTTCCTTGCTCATCTAGGGGAAACACCCAGAAGTTCACCAGATTGCCACCTCTCTTCCAGCTTCCCACTCTTACCACAGCCTCATAGCTGAGATCTGAGTGTTCTCCACATTTTAGAAAAGCTCCTAAACACTTGCCTATCACTCAGAAAATGAGCTGCCATATGTAATTAGGTTAATTTGGTATAATCTTCATTTGAAATGTGAACATATTATTAATAATGAAAGCAAACATATGGAGCTAGTGTCCTTGCTCTGTTAAGACAGGAGGGCTAAATCACAATTTCTGCACAGATATTCTCATTAATTCTCTCCCAGGAAAGAAAACAGCATGATTCAGAGAGAACTCACAGGATGCCAGATCCCCGGAGGAGGCCCATGCAGAACTGCTGATTTGAACTGTGTGGCTCTGAAGAGACACGGAGCTAACAGATGACCCTCACCCAAGCAGAATCAGTAAAACTCATTGAGTCTCCCTTCTGTCTCTTGATTAGTCCTAACCTCTATCCTTTCACTGGTTAACAAAGATTTAAAATAAAATCCTGAAATGAGGTCAACTCAAGTTTTCCATTCATAAAATAGAGAACACTATAGTAAGTGGGAAACAGAAAGTATAGTAAGGCTCATTAGT
>PVIR01040052.1:0-13555 GCA_004026965.1 Petromus typicus | reverse complement strand
CAGGCGGCCGCAGAGCCTCCCTTTCTGAGATCTCTGCTTCCTTTCTCCCTCTTATGTTACATACACGCAGAGCGAGCCCGGTGTGCACTGACCGTTTCAGATCTCCAGGCTTCTGCTGTGTTCCTTAGTACACATTTGCAGGTCCAGTCACTGTGGGGAGGGGGTACATGTATGTAGTACAACTTGTTTCTAAAATTCCTTTCCCTCCGCACCCCTCTCCTTTCGCTCTCTCTTCTGTGTATCACTCTTGCTATTACTAATCTTAGCTCGTGTTTCTGGCATATACTGCTTCTATTTATTGAAAATTTCAGATTCTCATACATGGCATGAAAATGAAAGTAATTCATTCTCCTTATTCCCCCTTCCTCTTCCCTCCACTCCTGCCGTAGTCTGTTTGATGCCTTCCCAGCTGCAAGAGGTCCAATCCCTTGTCTTATGTACATTTTATATATATATCACAATCACACTCAACATTGATCATTTGTACCAGTATATGACATGACTTCTCATTTTTTTCTATTTCCCTACCTACCCTATAACCCCCAACCCCTATATACATAAGCTTTGTTTTCACTTTTTATTACTATCACAATTTTTTCTTTCCCTTCATTACTTACCCCTACCCCATTTTCTTTTGAATAGTTTATATTGTATAATATCTAACATACATTTTAGAACTCATTTACATTTTCAGTTTCTCATATCAGAGAAATGATACAGTATTTACATATATGTGACCTATTTATTTCACTTATGAGGATGTCCGAAAGGTACATCCATTTGAGTATGAATGACTCAAACTTGTCATTCTTTATGACAGCATAATAATCCATTCTATAGAAAAACCACATCTTCTTTATCCAGGCTCCAGCTGATGGACATTTGGGTTGTTTCCAAGATTTAGCAATCACAAACTTAAAAGTCCTAAACTCTGGACAAAACAAAAACTACAAACACAAAAATTTATCAAACTTTATAACTTGTATACATAAAAATCAACAATAACAAAGTAAAGCACAAAGGGCAAATTGGCAAAGACTTTTTTGCAATATTTTAAATGAATAAAAATGGATTAGATCCAAAATATATAGAGGATTCCTTCAATTCAATAAAAGGCAAACAGCCCCAAAGAGAAACGAACAGGAGAAAAATGGACCTTTCTCCAAAACGAAAGTGTAGATGACCACAAACCTAAGAGGCACCTTAAGAGGGTCCAACCTGGTGGTCGTGGCGCAAACACCAGTGAATGGCAGAATGAGTCAACATCTGTAACGAGCCCCATGCCTCGTGCCTCCATCCTGAGCCCCAGGTCCTGCGCGTCTGTTAAAGACAGCAAGACAGGCCCTGCGAGTGCGACTAAGCCACGGGCCGTGAGATGAAGAAGTCGTTCTGGATCAACTAGCAAACCAGATGGGGTCACGGAGTGGGAGGAGGAGAAGGAGAGGGAGACCACGTGAGCAGAGAAGGGTCAAGGTGACACGGCATGAGCGACCTCAGGGCCCCCAAGGCCTTCAGAGGATGCAGCTGCCGTCACCTCGGAGTCAGCCTGGAAAGACGCTGGCTTCCGCCCTCCAGAAAGACGATGAAGTGTGTGCTGTGTGCCGGCGAGATCACGGTGCTTTGCTCCAGCAAAAACAGGAAACTGATGCGCTACTCCACATCAAAAGGGAAATGCGACATCGAATTGGTGGAGACGGACACGTGGGTTATACACTTGGGAGACAATGTTTACAGACTGGCGCTCTCCAGATGGAATTATCTAGGAAATGTCCACACGTGGACGTTGACACCACATGGACCAGCCCCAGGTCACCCTCCTCACACACAAGAAAGGTGCATGCAAATGGGCAGGAGCAGCGCTGTCCGCACTGTAAAAATCCCCAAAGAGTAAATGCCCATCAAGAGAGGGTACACACATCTATAGATTTATATAACTGAATGTTACACAGAAGTAGAAGTGTATAAATTACCTGCAACCAGTACCACCTACCACAGTGCCGGGCGTGGTGGCTCACACCTGTAATCCCAGCACTCAGGAGGCAAAGGCAGGAGAATTGCTGTGATGTGAGTTTGAGACTGAGCTCAGGGCCAGCCTGAACTACAAAGTGAGACCCTGTCTCAAAAAAAAAAAAAAAAAAATCTACCATGCTTTCTTAAAGTTATACAGGTGCAGGTCGTTTAGAATAATCACAAGATCCAAGAACTAAAAAGATGAGTTACTTACACTGCAGATAACCAGTGTGCACATATGCAGCATACACAGGACAATCATGACAGATATTACTACTTAAAAAGGGAAAAAAGGTAAATAGGAAATTATGGATCCATAGCAATCTTTAGGTCCAGTCAGAGAAATGTTGGAAGGTCCTCGATTCAGAAATACTCATGGTCCTTGGTTCAGCATTTTAGATTCTTCTTCTATCTTCTGAATCATACTTCCTTTGAAACCTGAAGCAGACTATTTGGAACTGTAAAGAGCAAAAGGAACATTCTTAAGAAAGCTCTTAGCATACGTGAGAATATGTTTCAAACCTAGAGGATCACAACTCATAAGAATATCTTTACTAACTGGCCATGGTGGCTTATGCCTGTAATCCCAGCACACGGGAGGCAGAGGCAGGAGGATTGCTGTGAATCAGAGGTTTGCCTGGGCTACACAGTAAGCTCAGGGCCAGCCTGAACTACAAAGGGAGACTGTATCTCAAAAAAAGAAAAAAAAAAAAAGAGAATATCTTTACTAAATAATTCTGAAATCTGCTTTGTTCCAACACACAGAGCAAAACACTGTACAACGGTTTCCAATTATTTATTTATTTTGTGGAAACAGGGTCTTGCTTTTGTAGTTCAAGCTGGCCCTGCACTTGCTATGTAACCTAGGCAAGCCTCAAACTCATAGCAACTCTCCTGCCTCTGCCTCCCAAGTGCTGGGATTATAGGTGTGAGCCACCATACCTGGCACTGTGGTATGTGGTGCTGATTGCTGGGTGGGTGTGAATCTCCATGCCCAGTATTGCTGTAGGTCATTAGCGGGGATCAAACTCCGGCCCTTGCACTTGCAACACAGGTGCTGGTATTATAGGTAAAAGTAGTAGGCAGACAGGGCAGGCCCTTAGAGAAAATTCACAAGAAGGGAGACTATTACCAAAGGTCAAGAACATCAGTGACCAACTAAAGCCTTATAATCAAGTCAATAGAGAATTAAGGATCTAGATCCATCCCCTCCTAGGAAAGTAGTAATTTAAATCCCCTGGGGTAAAGGGCCAAGAATTTGGCCCATCTGGATGACTCCTGATGGGGCGAGGGACTTTGTATGATTTAAATTCTTATGGACCTCATTTGATCAAAATTCCACCTCCTTGAATTTCATTGGGGGCTCCCAATTTAAACCCATACCACCTCATGGTCTTTAGCCCTTAAACACCCCTTAGAAAAGATGACCTTGGGTTACCCACCTTTCTGGGTTCCCCCTTCTGTCTCTCTTAGATGGAAGCCCTTTCTCTCTCTTTCCCTCTCTTTCTATCCAATAAAACTTTTTCTACTCAACCTCTGTTGGTTGTTCCTGAAATTTATTCCTAAATTTTGGGAACACGAGCTAGTGTTTTTAGAGGAGAGCCAGGCCTTGCTCTCCTGTCACTGGAACCACTGAGCTAAATCCCTGGCCCCTTTATTTACTTTTGATGTTCTCAGATTTATTAAATTTTGCCAATCTTACAGCTATAAAAATAAGATCACATGGATATTTTAATGTGGATTTCCCTAAATGCTGAGACAGAGTGCTTTTCAAATGTTTGTTGGTTATTTCACAGAAGAGTACTAGAGAGAGACAGATGGCATGGGAGAGAAGGGAAAGAAAGCTGGACACTCAGAGGCACTATCGTGCACATTAATTTTGGATGATATGTGCAGGAATTTTATTAAATTATTTTTATTAAATTTCAGGATGTTTACAAACGTACAATTTTACAAACACATTTTAGGTGAAACTATACTTTGAATTAGTGTGTCACATCTAAGACGCTGCTGAGGACTGTGTGGTGGTTCTTCATGACAATCCTGCATCAAAATGTGATTCAGTAAATTCTGAGTGAACATTTACTTATAAGCCAGAGATCTTCCTCATGGTAACCTGGTGGTTTGAATCATGGTGTCTGGAAATTTGATTTGGACTCGGGAACACGAAATCTCGTGTTTTCCTCATATGTAGATGGTGTTTCACCTACTATAAGAAAGATACCCTATGATTCAAATTATAACAAGACAATCTAGAAAATAATCCAGTATAATACATGTACTGCCTGATTGATGCCATACTGAATACCTGCTTTAGGGCCATGTTTTATCTTCTTTTTTTTTTTTTTTTTTTTTAGTTTTTGGGACAGGGTCTTCCTTTGTAATTCAGGTTGTTCCTGAACTCAGCCTTGAATTCATAGCAATCCTCCTGCCTCTGCCTCCCAAGTGCTGGGATTACAAGATTGAGCCACTACACCCAGCATTATGGTATGTGGTTCTAATTGCTGGTGAGTGTGAGTCCCCATGCCCTACACTGTTGTTTGTGGTTACCGGGTAACTAGGGACCTTGAGTTTGCAAGGCAGGCTCTGGAACCACTGAGCTAAGTGCTTGTCCCCATGTTTATCTTCTATAAAAGGAATATTGAAATAAATGTATATTAAATGTATCAACATATTTTCATTTTAAGAAATATATTATAAATTAGTAATTCTCTTCTCCCCTCCCCGTTTGCCCCTGTCCTTTTCACAGAATAAGAATAATCATGTAAACTAAATTAGTAACTGTGAGTTCCTAGAAAAAGTGTTCATTTAAATATATAATATTGGTATAACATTTACCCATCTAAATTTTGGTACTTTTTCTGCAATTTTTTCTGGCTCTCATTTTTTCTGTCATTATAAGATATAAGATTATGTGGTAAAAATAATTGATGTGGCTGGGGACTTAGCTCAGTGGTTGTGCCTGCCTTGGAAGTGCAAGGGCCGGGGGCCCTATCTGGTAACCATACAAAACAATGGTGGGCGTGAAGACTCACCCCAGCAGCAATCAGAACCACATACCACAGTGCCGGGCATGGTGGCTCACCCCTGTAATCCCACACTTGGGAGGCCGAGGCAGGAGGACTGCTGTGAGTTCAAGGCTGAGCTCAGGGACAGCCTGAACTACAAAAAGGAGACACTGGCTCAAAAAACAAAACAAAACAAGAATAATTGATGTGTTTATAGGTTTTGTGGCTACCTGAATTAGGCATACATGTAATGTTTAAATATTTCATACTAACATTTAATAAAACACAGTGAAATGCTTACATAAAATAAGAATTTAAAATGAATTTCTTCTGTGATAAAAAAAATCAATATAAGAAAGCCTGACTATATTTTAATAGTTTATGTGCCTATTGGATAATAATCTACAATATTTATTATGTAAGATTCTATTCTCCATTACTAATAAAAGTCAACACAAAAAGAGAAATAACTATTATATCAATAAAAAGTTTTGGAAAATCTCAAAAAGTTAAAAATCCACTTTAACCATTACAACATATCCTCAAGTGATAACATGTTATTTCCCACTGTAGTATATCAAGCACCATTATGTTAGTCTTTCCATACATATTATTTTGGATTTTGGCCTATTGCTACTTTATAGGAAATAAACCAATGGTAAACTATCAACATTATTCTTAATTTGGAAAGAAAGATGAGTCTTTAGAAAAACATTTCATTGAAATGAGTTGTTAAGTCAATCACTTTACCAATTTTTAATAAACTACCTGGTGGAACTAGTCGTATCAATTCCAATACTGCTGTATCATCTGAGAGTTTAAAGAAAAAAGTTTCATAAGTAAATAAATAATAACAAATAAGTTACTTTCATCTAAAAGCCAAACCACTAAATAAAAAATAATGTATTCTTACATCCTGGTAGAGTATATCAAGTTTATAAATATAAATTATATCTATTAATCCAAGTGCTAATAGTTAGGTATATTACAAAACTTATACTCTGCATATGAGAAACATTTATATAAGAAATTTATCAAAATTTATCAAAATAAGAGAAATACACCTTTTTTAACCAATGAAGAATTTCTAACCTCTTCCTTTTAAATTCTGCCATTTCCAACCAGTGAAAAATCTCAGTTATTCAACCTTTTACCTATATGTTTAATCTATGAAGAAAGACTATTCCCTTTAGGTCATAATTCGAGGCTATAATGTAAGACATATTAGATATGACCCTTTATCTTAAGAATCTTGAACTCCACTAGGAATATTTTATTAAGTGAATTATTAACTATTAACTGAAATAAAAACAAATGAATACATAATTACAAACTACAAGTAGAATGAGAGCATTACAGATAGTGCTCTGAGCTAATGTAAAGATTAAGGCCTAATCTAGTTAAGCAGCCAGGACTCCTCCGAGAAAGTGCTTCTTAGCACCTAATCTACAGCGGGGGAAAAAGTATTATAAACTGGGTTTGGAGCTGCAGCTGGAACAGGTCCAGTCTGCTAGGCCTGCACCTCTTTTCCTGGGTGGCAGCCTGGGGGGCGGGAATGGGATGCCCTAGGCTGCCTGCCTGGCAGGAAGAACATTCAGAGATGAATGTTCTACTCAGTCACTGAACTACTCACTGGGCCGGAACATGCTCCAACTGAAAGGACAATATAGCAGGACGAGTTACTGCTTGATCATATGAATAAAAAGCTAAATTTAGATTTAAACCAAAAGAAATAAAATAGAATCTGAAAAACTAACAATCTAAAAAGGAACAAGAAAGGTATTAACTTTGTTTACTGAGCCAAATAATCTCTTGATACTCAAGCAAGTTATGAAAGGATATGCAAAATAAATATTCCAGGATATTAGTGGAAATTCAAGTGGAAAAACAATTTGAATTTTTTTAAAAAGTTGAATAAATAATTGTCAAATCAATATTTAGCTGAAGCTGATGCAGAATTTATCAGCATTACTTCTTAAATCTTTTTGCAGTGGTTTTTAAAAAGTAAATGTGAAATAAATTTCAATGGTCAAACAATAAATCTAACATCTGAAAATCATGATCTATTCAAATTTAAGACACAAACATTACAATACTCAAGGGGAAAAGGTAACATTCATTCTGAAATACTGAAAATATAGCAAACCATTGTGACATAGATATATGCACTGCATAAGCACTGTGGCTCACAGTGGGCTTGGAAATTTACAAGTTTCAATTTTATTACTTAATTACTACAATTTTAACTAGTGCACATATTAATGTTACACAGCTTTTTAAAGTAGGTTTAAAAGCTAAGTTTCATAGTATGAGATATCAAGAATACATAGTTCATATAGGCTGCACAATCATTTTGACTATATAATATATATGACCATAATACTCATAAAAGAAAAATACTTTTTAATCATTCATATTCAACAGAAGAAACATTCTATGTACACACTGACTCTAACCAACACATTTTGTTTCAAACCTGTCATACTGCTACTGCTATTTTGACAACATAAAAATGTATCTCACTCAAATTCTCAACAGTAAGTCTGACTAGGTGAGTAACTTCCTAATCATAAAAGCTTTACCTTTAAGACAAGCATTATGCAAATATAGAATGAAAATCAGACTGGCTCAAATGGGGCTAAAAAGACCCATTCCAGAAGAACACTGCACATGAGGCACCTCCTGCAATTTTATGCACTGGTACTGCATTTGCTGCTTTCCTTCCTCCTCTTTGAGGTGCAAGATTAAAGTATATTTACATTAGGAAGTATTAACAGGCTTAATATGAGAGAATTATATATTTAAGAAGGCAAGACAGTCTAGATACGAAAGCTCCAATTATTCTCTATTTTACATATTTTAATCACCTTTCTTATAAAGGATGGCTTTATGTGCAACACCTGCATGTAGAAATAAATTTACACTTCACTCAAGCCCAACCAAATATAGACATGAAGCAAACTACATGAGCAGCAACGATTCTCAGGGCAGCACGTGCAAAATCCAACATTCTGTTATCTATTTACATCACTGTGGTCAGAAAAGAAATGTGCCAAAACTCCCTTTTCCGTTCCACTTAAACTGGTTCCCCACAATGGCAACAAACATTTCCTGGGACATTAAGTTGTCGTCAGCTTGTGTGATCCCCAGGTCACTCAACCGTTTCTTCTTTATCTGGCCTTTCTGTGTGGAGGCAGCAATTAATTCATTTATGATTTCACAGTTTCCCTCCACTTGCTCAGAGAGGCCAGCAGCTCTTGCAGACTCCTCCATCTTGTCGGTTGCACAGTGAATCAGCTCCTCTATATCCAGTCTTCCAGCTGCGTCTGCCTGTTCACTTGTTTGAATCTTAAGGGCTTTTCCTTCATCAAGAAACAAATTTTAACAAATATGGGTAAATATACAGGCTAACCAAGTGAAAACATATTTCTACACGGTATTATTTGAACTTTTTAAGTTCTCCTAGGAAGGATTCCTGCTCAGTCTGACTAAAATTCTTGCCACAGCGTCCCAACAATCTTTGTGTTTTCAACTGTTCTCATCTTCATCTTAGAATCTCATTCACTCAACAGACTTTCCTATTTATTATCTACTAAATTCTACATTAGAAGCCCCGAGAGCCGGGGATTTAGCTCAGCGGTTCCGGTTCCGGTGCCTGTCTTGCAAGCGCAAGGACAAGGGTTTGATCCCCGTAACCACATACGATAATGGGTGTGGAGACTCACCCCAGCAGCAATTAGTACCACATACCACAGTGCTGGGCGTGGTGGCTCATGCCTGTCATCCCAGCACTCAGGAGGCAGAGGCAGGAGGATTACTGTGATGTGAGTTTGAGGCTGAGCTCAGGGCCAGCCTCAACTACAAAGCAACATCCTGTCTCAAAAAAAAAAAAGCCCTGAGATTCCCTATCCTTTGGTAGTACTTTCATGATTATTAAATGGTTAAAGCATTTAGCATAATAGTTTTGCAATGATTAAGGTTGGCTCCCCCTCTGCCCCCGTTACTGTACAGGAAGAAATCATAGAGGTTCACCCTGAGGGAGATTATCTGTTGCTGTGATAGGGTCTATGGGACATAGGGCTGAGCATGATCTCAGCCAGTAAGAAAATGGAAATCACAGTCCTATAACCTAACAGCATGGATTTGCCGGTGAGTGAATTTGAAAAGAGGTTCTTCCACCTGAGCTTTCGATAAGAGTTCTGCCTACCTAAGACGTCAATCTTAATTTCATGCTTTGAGACCTATGAGGAAATAAAACTTCTGCAGATATAATGGAGCAGATCCTGAAAGATGACAAGGACTAATCTTTTTTTTGAGACAGAGTCTCCCTTTGTAGTTGAGGCTGGCCCTGAGCTCAGCCTCAAACTCACATCACAGTAATCCTCCTGCCTCTGCCTCCTGAGTGCTGGGATTATACACGTGAGCCACCACACCCGGCACTGTGGTATGTGGTTCTGACTGGTGGTGGGCATGAGCCACCATGCTCCGCGTTGCGGTATGTGGTTACCAAGGATCAAACTCCAGACCTTGTGCTTGCAAGACAGATGCCAGAACCACTAAGCTAAACTCCCAGACCTCTAGGAATATTTTTAAAGAAGAAAGACTCAGGTCCTAATCAGAATGTAGTGATGAAATAGTAAATTAGATCGGATGTTTATATTTTAAAAATGTTAAATGGCATACCTTCAGTTTTATCTTGGTTGTTTTCTTTTAGGTCAGAGAAAATTGTAGGTTTCACCAAAACAACACCATAGCCTTCATTATTATGTATGACATTATTTACCATGGATATTTTGGGAATGTCATAATGCTCATCTAAGAAATCCTGTGACATTAAAAATAAATGTCTTAAGGTACTGTCATATTCAACATTGTCTCCTTTAAAAAAAAAAATCACCTCTTCTACACTATTCTAACAATAAAGTAACAAAGCTATGCTAATTAATATATTGTAGCTGAGCTCTCAGTGATACATCACTCTTTTTTTTTTTTTTTTTTAAATGTGGTGCTAGGGATTGAACTTGGGCGCTTGTGCATCCAAGATAGGCATGGTACAATTTGAGCTAAATCCCCAGCCTGACACCTGTCGTTTCTGTAGATCTAAAGGCAGGGAAACTTTCTCATAAGAGATTCTGAATCACCAATTACTGATATTATTAAAATCTATATAATATTCTCTATTCTTTTCAAAACTAAAAAATAGATTCATAAAATGGAAATTTAATAAAACATTCCTTAATTAAAAGCATTCTAACATTTTGGGGTTGCTTGTTTGTTTGCTTGAGACAATGTCTCACTATGTAATTTACGTTGCCCTTGAGCTCATTATGTAACACAGCAAACACACAGTGACCCTCCTGTCTCAGCCTCCAGACTACCAGAGTTATAAGCGTGCACCATTCTAACCTTTTGAAAGAGTGCATTTCAAATAATGCTCACCTTAATGAGGATCCCCTCCTTGCAGTGGTGGATTCCATTGTCACTCAAAACACACTTACTCCCAGGATATATTTCTAAACCAGCTCCCTATAAATGAACAATTTAAGGTAATGACAACCAGTTTTAAAAGGTAGAACTAAAAAAGGTTTATTCAGTCTGTTCTTAGTCTTTAACACAGTACAAATGCAAAGTACAAAGATAAAGTATTTTACAGATCATTTTTATCAGATGTTTGTAATCAACATTTCCATTTCAGTGCTTCCCAAGAAGTTGTTAATCACATCACTTTCAAAAAGCACACACATGCACACTCACATACATACATATATATTCAGACACAAAGAATGACTAAGTGTATTATTTCATCTTTATTCTAGATATACTGGTTTTCAAAAAAAATCATTTAATAATTTTGCTGGAAAATATACTTTTTCAAAATGACCACCCCCCCACAGATACTCAATTAACTGGAAAACAGTATGAGACTACTAAATTATTGTAATGTGAAGACAGAAACAAGACTCTGTGCTTAAAAAAATAAAAATGAGTTTAAAATATATAACTTCCATAAGTTTAAAAACAAGTGCCTCTATTACTATTCATATTAAATTGGCAGCTGGGGGGCTGGGGGTTTAGCTCAGTGGTTCCGCACATGCCTTGCAGGTTCCATCCCTGGTAATCACATACAACAATGCTGGGTGTGGTGACTCATGCCTGTAATCCCACCACTTGGGGAGGCAGAGGCAAGAGGATTGCTAAATTCAGGACCAGCCTGAACTACAAAGCAAGACTGTGTCAAAAAAAAAAAAAAATACTGGCAACTAATTCAACAGTTATTTATACAGAGGTAAAGACCCATAGATAATTCAATTCTTTTATCCTGTCTCATGGGATCAACCAAAAAGTAACAATAATAGGAAATTTATTTCCTAATGCTACACCAGGCACTTTGGGAAACAAAATTAATTCACTCAAATCTCTATAGTTATGTAAGAAACCACAGAAATAATTCATGATATCCTAGATGAAAAAGAGTTGCTATTGCCACTTATGACATACCTACGACATGTATTTTGGGTTCTTCTAGTAGGAGTAGAAATATATCATCAGAAAAGCCTAGACTTCAAGACTACCAAGTTCACCTCCCTATCAGCTAGCACTGGAGAAGTTCAAGCAGGGAACCAAAATGTTCAACCCTACAGGGCGGTAACGAAGCCCAAGAATGTCAACAGAAACTGTAAGAGAAGCCTAGGGTTGTATTCCACATGGCAGTGATGAGCAGCCAGCCCCCGGCCACGTGCAATCAGAGCTGAACTTGCACCACTGCCCACCTTCACGTTTAAAAGTGTCTATGGAAGTTACAGAGGAAGCTGGAACTCCCACCTTAACCCACAAGAAACAAAGAGCTACTATATCCACTCTGAGAATCAATGGAGATACCATGTGGGCATGACAAAGTGCTACTGACCACTCATCCATACTCTCCTGCAGTGTGTCAGAGAAGTCCAATTCAGATAGAATACTCAAGCTCTCATAAAATAATACAAAACTTTCAATTTGTAAAAATCACTTGGGCTGGGGATTTAGCTCAAGTGGTACCGCACCAACCTTGGAAGCACAAGGGCCTGAGTTCAATGCCCAGTACCACAAAAATAAATAAATAAATACAAATCACTTGTCCTGTCAAAAACAAGGAAGATGATTAAGTTAGATAACCAACAGATGCCAAAAGCAATATATCTAAGACATCAGAATTAGCTGACAATGTGCTCATTTCAGTAGCACATAAACTAAAATTGAAACAGTACAGAGATGAGCATGGCTGCTGAGCATGGACGGCACACAAATTCATGAAGAATTCTATGTTTTGGCTCTCAAAGAAAAAATGTTAGCTGACAATAATTCTAAAGCAATCATGATAAAAATGCTTCAATAAGCAATTATAAACATACTTAAAACAAATGAAAATGAAAGAAATAGAAGACATACAGAACTAAAATGAAAATTTACAGCCAGGAGTGTTTTTGCAGATTTTTAGGAATTTTCTGTTCAATTTTGTCATCTAAAAACAAGGACAGATTTTTTTTCTCTGCCTTTCTGATCTGTACATCATATATTTCCTTTTTTTGCCTAATTGTGCTAGCTACAACTTTTAGCACAATAGTGAATAATGCTGGTGAGAGCAGACATTCTTACTAATGTTTTTCTGTTTTGTTGTTTGAGGCAGCGTCTTGCTATGTAGTTTAGGCTGGCCTTGAACTCACAATGATCTTCCTACCTTAGCCTCCCAAATGCTAGGATTATAGGGACATGCCATCACACTCACCTTTACCTTATCAAATAAATACGAGAATTTTATTGAGTATTGCACCATTAAACATGAAGTTAACTAGTTTATATAAATATTCTTCAGCAGGTGGCTTTACAATAATAAAAATTAGAGGAAAAAACTAATGCTCTTAATAGCTGAATAGAGAAATGAACAACCATACTTTGGACTAAACAATAAAAGAACAAAGTATTGGCACATACAACAGTCTGGCTGAAGTCCCAAAGAACTGTGTTACATGGAAAAAGGTAATCCGAAAAGATTATATACTATGTAATTCCATTTATATAACATCCTTGAAATAGAAGGAGAAAATGAATGAAGTTGTAGAATTACGTTTTTTTTTTTTAGACGGGGCCTCACTTTGTAGTTCAGGCTGGTACTGAGCTCACTATGTAGCCCAGATGAGCCTGGAACTCATAACAATCCTTCTGCCTCTGCCTCCCGAGTGCTGAGATAACAGGAGTGAGCCACCACACCCAGCACTGTGATGTGTGGTACTGATTGCGGGTGCGTGTGAGTCACCACGCCTGGCATCATGAATCTGGGCCTTTGGTTTGCAAAGCAGGCGCCTGAACCACTGGGTCAAATCCCCGGCCCTACAGTTACAATTTTTAAAGCTGCAATTTCTAGGGCCTAAACTTCTTTGAAAGGTGTAAAAAATTATGAGATTTATTATATCTCTTGTTAATCTATTTTTAAAATGCTATAGTGCTCTTGTGCTCCTAATGACTACATAAAGATTTTGGCTGACTTAGTAGAGATGAAT
>PVIR01040051.1:0-13564 GCA_004026965.1 Petromus typicus | reverse complement strand
TTTGCTGCATAGTTTTGAGGCTTGACCTCTTCACCAATGTTTATCTTTATGAGTTTAGACGGTCCAAGATATGCTTCAGACTACTGAATTACTTGACAAGAGTATCTTTTCCTTATAAGGTGCTCAGCTTGGCTGTACTGTGTACAGACCTCTCTGGAGGCTTCCTTCTGAAGGATCGTTGGTGTCCTGGCCTCAACATTTACACACAACCATGCAGCGAGGCCGCCAGTCCTGAGAGGCCTCCTGAGGCCGCCTTCTGCAGCAGCCCTGCCCCAGCCAGACATCCCACAAGAAGCAGCAGCAGGGCTCTTAGGAGGAGAGGGACCAGGAGTGGCACTCTCTAGAAACCAAGAGATGGAGGGTCCAAAACTAAGGAAAAAGCAGCAGCAAATGCCTGCTGCTGAGGGCTAAGTCCTACTCCTGGGGTTGCTGAGTCAATGGTAACTTATACACAATTTTGTGGTTCTATGGCTCAGCTGGCAGCTCTTGTAGCTGTGTCCTATTCTCCCTTAGTACCTCAATAAACAACGAAAGTTAAGTATATTAAGTATCTTGCAATTCAAAAGTAAGTAACTTCTAAGCTAACAGATACATGGGTAGAAGGTTAGTCACTCACCAGATAGCAATGCAATATCTGGGAAACACAAGGTATTAGGGACCATCAGCAGTCGAGATAGACAATAGCTCTGCTATCTTGGAACTAACACTCATATGAAAGAGAATAAAATGAAAACATAATATGAAAGAATAAAAATGAAAACATAATTAAGAAAGATACCAGAAAATGCTGAGTGTTATGCAAAGGACTAGAAAGTGAGAACTGGGTGACTACATAGGATTCTGATATCAAGTAAATCTCTTTGAAAAATAATGTCAAATGTGACCCTCAAATGACAAGAAAATACTCTGGAGAACTGAGGGAAGAGTCTAGAAAGACAGAATAGCCCTAAGGTAGGAATGTATGTGCTACAGAAAGAGAAAGATGGTATAATAATAGAGAATGTTTGATGACACGAGCTGGAGGAGTGAACTGGGGGCTGGACTGAAATGGTGAGGAGCCATGCGAAGCTCCTAGGCAGGGGCTGATACCGTATGATTCGTGTTTGCAAAACTGCACTCAAAGGCTCGTAAGGTAGAGCTATGATCATAAGGAAAGTAGACAGATCACTTATGAAGTCAAGAGGCAAAATGAAAGATTTTTTGAGGCAAGGGTGGTGACAGTGTAAGAGGAAAACATTTGGAGTTCTCATATTCTTTGTAGGACAAATCCTTAGGATTTACTGATGGATTAGTTGAAAGGAAATGAGTCATAAATTTTCTAAGGGAATCAAAGAAAAATACACACTAAACTCTAAATTTTTTTCTGGATACTTTAAACCAAAAAATATTACTTTCTTTTTCAACGAGTCACTGAGGACCACTGAGAAACAGGTAATCAACAGATTGAACCTACTGTAAATCCTAGCTTTCTGAATCACCAAAGACTAGATACTTTATGTATGTATGTATGTAGGTAGGTAGGTAGGTAGGTAGGTATGTATTTGCTTTTGTTTTGGTCTAGAACACAGTCTGGCAGGTATCTGAAAATATCTAGCCTATGACCCTTCTAGCCTACTGACTTCAAGATGGTACAGTGGGAATGGGGAAGCAGAGGTGGTTCCTTGTAGTCTAAGACAGTCTAAGGGGCATTTCTATAACTGAGATAATGCGAGTTCTTGTAGCAGCCTCTACTTCCCTGCTCTGTGTCATACTGTCTTATCTGTCTCTGCCTTCCTATCCTGTGTTCTCAGAGGGCTATGTGAAAACAAACTCCAGGAGTATTTTATACATAACACATGCGTGTGTTTGGCAATTAGATTAATGAATGAGTGAGCAGATGAATGAATCCTGAGTGCCTTGACTTTGGGTGATTCTTTTTGATAATGTAAGTTGTTTAACTTCAACCTCTCTTTGGGGTTCTAAGATTGGCTCTTTGCCTCAAGTAAGTTCGTAAGCTATTTCTGGATCTGGGATTTTGCTCATTTCACCCTAGATTTGATTCCCTTTCTATTTAATTACTATACTTTATCCATCTGCATCATGCTGGGTACCCACACAGGATGGACACCCACAAAGAACATTTTGTAAGATGGGAGAATATTTGGTCTCAGACATTTTATAGGTAGATGACCTAAATTCTAGCATCACTAATATAATGGAAGGAGGAAAGTACCACCCTACTTGGGATGTGGTAAAAGGTACTACAAAGTCTCTTTTCACCTTCAGAGCTGCTCTGATGCCATTACATTGTGTCTATTTGGGGACTCACATATTATGTTTAAAAATGCTTCCCACAGAGCAATTCAGAGATGAGTATGAGGTACCATCTGAGTACTAAATATTGACTATTTCTATAATAAAAAAGTACAGAGAGTTCCGCTTATGTTTATCTTTTTATTGCAAATTGTCACAACCTGGTCAAAAACTTCTGTTTGTGGTGGCAGGACACCTGCCAGCAAATGACTCTGTTGAAAGGGCCACACCAAATGCAGCAGGAAACCAGGGCCAAACCTGACCACAGCCGAGTGGTATGAAGAGGGTTGACAGTGGCCTGGTTGCCACCCAGGCCGGAAAGGAAGGCAGCAGGAGGAGGTATTCATGGAAAAACCCAACTTCTCTTTTTTTTCCAAAGATGATGAGCAAGACCAAGGTGGAGCTTTGCTGATGAGTTTAAACAGATGACTTTTATATTTCAGAACAGAAATATTTACCAGAATTTAGCCTCTTTCTATTTTTTATATAATTTTTTTGATATGCCGAATACCTTTTTAAAAGCCCATGTCTGCTTGGCTTTAATTATTTGCTTTCAGAGTTTTATACAAAGACTTTAAATTAGTACTATATTAGCTTCCTAGAATTACCATGACCGTGTACCCTAAGCTGATTGGCATAAACATGGGGACATATTGTCTCACAAGTCTGGGGGAAAGGTGCCTCAGGCTCAGCTTTCTCTGAGCACAGATTGAACTGTCCCTTCTTCTTGTTTCAGTTCTGGTGTTTTACTGGCAATATTGGCAGCCTTGGTGGAATGATCCCTCTGATCTATCCTTTTATCCTCTTGTGGCAGTTTACCTCTGTCCAAATTTCCCCTAAGTGTCTAGGAAAGCACTTACAACAGGTTATATAAGGTTAGGGCTAATCCTATCGATGTCATCTCAACTATTGTCATTTTTAATAATCTGAATTCCAAAATATGTCATATTCAGAGAGTCTTTAGATTAGCATTTCAACATATTAATTTTGGAGTGATATAATTCATCTTAAAACCATCAATAATACTATACCAGACCTCTTAAAGGGCTGAATTTGTGCCTTCTGACCTTTGGGAATATGGATTTAATGAGTGATGGTGAAATGGCCTGGAATTGCAGTACAAAATCACTCTCACTGATCACTATGACCTAGAGCCAAAAAGTACTAAGAAGAACAGGACTTTGTTCTGACTAAACTTCATTTTGAAGCCATGGCCTGATATCTGTACAACTCTTGACTGACTCTAAAATTCTTGGATTCTAAATAAGTCTTCATTTTCCAATGGAAATAAAACAGAACTAAAAAAAACTTCAAAGGAAAACATAAAGAAAAATGGAGGGAAAAGGAAAAAAAACAAGAAAACATAGGTCACAATTAATTGGAGAAATTTTTTGGAAGTTATATGGATCTACAACATGGCTCCTCCATGCTAGTTTAATGACAAAAAAAGAAAAAAAGACAAAAAATTGATGGATATAAAGAAATATAAGTATATAGAAATATAGAAGAAAAATAAAGATATAAAAAAATTGAAACAAAAAAATGCAAATCAATCAAATAATCCAGGGCAGTTCTGTTATGGGCAGCCAATGGCCATTAGTGATGTCTAGAAAGAACTGAGTAAGAATTATACTTTGGATTAAAATTAAGGTGGCTATCTCTTCATGTTCTTTCCATGTATAGTTGGCTGGTGCTAATTAACAGGTATCATCCAGATGGGTGTGGCAGACTGGCTTATATTAGATCAGGTGGAAAAAGATAGAGCTCAGACCCTGGATCATGATCTGACCTTTGCAACCCCTAGATTTTGCTTTTCTAAGTCCCTTCAGGCATAAAAACAAATTTAGTTTATGACAGTGTTGGTATGAAGGAGAAAATATAAATAGTATATATATATATATATATGATTATTTTTACCTGAAAATTCATGTTTTCCTTCCAATTTTAAAAGCTACTAAAATGTTTTTGTGGGGTCTTAAGAGCGCTTTGAACCATAGGCACTGAGCCCATTTTGTCTAATGGATAAGTAAGTCAGCCCTACCTGGCCAGGTCAGACCTGTTTTGGAAGGTAAACCCTGGACACCAGGGCTTATCTTGTACCACCACGGTTCTCCAGAGAGAGAGAACCAATGGGAAGTGCGGTCACGTACGACATAGGGAGACATACTAGAGGAAAAAAATCACAGAGGTGGTCCCTCAGTGAACAACAAACGTCTGCAAGCTGCAGAATTAGAAAGATGAGTGGCATAAATCAATCCAAGTCTGAAAGACTAAGGATCAGGAAGTAGATGATGCCCTGAGGCCCCGGAAGTAGGTGATTTAAATCCTGCCGATCATAAACATCAGGGAGCCTGAAGTCCTGGCTGCTAGAGATGGGAGATAAACTGTACTCCCAGCTCTAGAGGACAGGCTGACACAGTCAGCCTCCCTCTGCTTTACTTCCCTTTTGGCCCCTGTCCTTCACTGTTTGCCACGGAGCTCACAGTCTCTTGTACTCTCATTCAAACTTAGGCAGCAAAGACACAGGTGTGACAAACTTCCTGTTTGGGGCAAAGTAACCTCTCCACAGAGAGCAAAGCTCCATGCAAGCCCTGTGCTTGACCCAGTTACTTCAGGGCAGCAGAGAGACTCCCCCACGAAATCCTGCAGCTTGCATCCCCTGCACTCTGGTGGCTTCATCCCTGCTGACACCTGTTCCACTACGATCACTTCTATCACCTAAACAAGCAGTGCTATGCTCTCAAAGTGTATCCATTCTCCTGAAAATGACTCCAAGTGTATCTTTCTTTTCAGCAGAATAATACCTCACTGTGTATAAATTCTGTATTTTCTTTATCCACGGAGTGCTTCCAAGCTTTAGCTATTATGAACTGGGCTGATATAAATTTAGGGATGTACATATCACTGTAATATTATGCCCTTGACTCTTTTGAGAAGATGCCTAGTAGGGAACTAGCTGGGTCAAACAGAATCTATAGTTTTAATTTTTTGAGGATTCCTTCAGTGAAATAAATCAGATACACAAGCTTAAATATCATACAATTTCTATCATATAAGAAATCCAAAATATGAATAAAAATAAACATATAAAATAAATAAAAGAAAAAGAAAAGATAGATAACAGATAGGAAGATAGATTTTGTTAAAATGGGAAAAAGATCAAGAGATGGGTGAGAGAAGAGATGAAAAAATAACTAGGAAGTGTTAAGCACTGTGCATTTGGCACTCACCATCCTGTTTAATTGTAAGAGCAGTGCTGCTCGTAATTGTGATTTTCCTCTATCACAGATAAAGATTTTAAGCATCAGGGTCTAGACTTTAGATAAGACCTTTCTAGCTCTAAGTCTTTGGTTTTTCTGGGTTCAGATTTGGTTACCAGTTCATTCAGGAAAATTCATAATGGGAACAGGAGAGTCACAAGTAGGAAGAGAAATTTAAAAGTCTGTCTCAAAGTTATTTTTTACAGTGCTTTAGGTGCATTTTTCCCACAGTCCATGTTTTTGACATGGTTTTTCACCACTAGAAGCTCAGTACTGTTGATAGTTCAATGATTATCATAACCTTACCTGCACTTAATAGCTGGATTTTCTACTACTGGTCCACAATCCTAAGTTGTATTTTCTATTTAAATAATTTTGCTTAAAAAGATTTGCTCTGACACTTAAGGTAGCTTTACAGTGGTAACCACTTAAACATGTTTCCTGCCTTTATGAATTCAGAGGCTCCTGAGAGCATTGCTACCCTCAATTTTAAAAAGGAAAAAAAAAAAAAAAAAAAAAAAAGAAGAGAAAAACACCTGACAAGCTCAGCTTTCTTTAAGATTCTATTTGCCTTTTATTTAGACCTCAGAAAACCAAGTGCTAGACAGTATCCCTTGGATACCATGATTAATTAGTTCCTAAGTACAGAGTTACTGCTTGTAATTTGGTTGGTTTTTCATTCTTTTTTTCTTTCTCATGTTTTGTAAATAGTTTGAAAACTTTTAAATAATGTTTTTAAAGCTCTCTTTTTCTCTCTTTTAAAAACCTAAGTCTAGTGATTCACTGTGCGTAAAAGGCAGGAGGCAAACACCTTGCCTGTAACATGAAATACAACGTACTTCTGCTCTCAGAGTGAGGCACCCTTCAAAGCTTGGTGAGATTTTGCCTTTTCGTTATCAGAGAGATCCTATACTTCATGATGTGCAGATACTTGCAAACAGGTCTCAGCAGGAGAGAACCACTTACAAGCCTAGGAAACAGTTCCAGGCTGTTGAAAACACCACACGGAAGAGAGATGATCATCCCAGCATTGTGCCAATGTGTTCTCTTCACAGTGATCCTTGGGGGTTGTCCTCTCCTTCTACTGCCCCCATCCTTATCTTTCTAACCTATCTTTACACTATTTCTCTATAAGGACTTCCTGCCTGCATTGGTCAAAGCACATGCATGTACTAGACACACCACACTACACCTATTTATTCTACATATGCTACTACATGTGTATGTTTCATGTCATACATTCACACATACTTAGTGTGCCTTAGAGGTTTTCCCACAGTTCTACCTATGCTGTGCAAAATGATTATTCTTGTTCTTTCCCCCATCATACCCAGGAATGTTTTTAATTTACCAGGCCAACTTAATTACATCCCTCTTGACTAGATAGAGGTGTTTCTGCAAGCACAATTAACTGACACTAAGTGAACTGTGCTGCTTTTTTTTACTACTGTGGCTTAAAAGATTCTTTTTTAGCATGTATAATAAGTTGCTAGATCTAACCTTTTCTCTAAAACAAGTATTAACATATAATATAATATATAACTACAACAGCATAAATATTTGCTAATCATCAATTGCTATATGTTTTAAGTGATATTCATGCTCACTCCAAGTAATAGGAATATATGAAGTGAAATGAATATAACTGAATAATCACATAAGTCTAAAAGTAGCCTAAATTCATACTTAAATCTTTGATTTTCATTTACTGAATGGCCCTTAGTTGGTGTGGGGATTCTTAAAACTTTAGACAAGGTTGGATGAGCTTCTATGAATAGATATGTCATCACTACCATAGTCAGCGATGCATGTTTGGGAAAAAGGATTAGTGAATATTCTAGACCTAAAATTTTTATCTATTTTAAAGTCATAAATCAATTATTTTGGTTTCAATTTGTGACACTGTCCCAACTCCTCCCCTGAACCCATACCAAATTTATGGTAGAACTTCTTTGAATCAAATTAATTAATACATATCCCTGGAATTTCCTGGGTTGTCACTTAAAGTTGTTAACAATTCATTTTATTTCTCTATGTCTTGGGGTGTTATTCAAGGACAAATTCCAGAGGGACACCAGTGTTACTGAAAAATTATGTCCCCAAGTAAAGATTAGAGATAGCTGAGCCTGGCTTTCATACTAGACTAAGACCACTCAGCCCACCTTCTTAAGAGGATTTGCTCATTATCTGTATTGCCCTTCATAGCTTAACTCCCTCAGTTCACTGGAAAATAAAGGTGTGTTTATCAAGTTTTCTTGGTTTAGAAATCACTGGACCCAAATCCCTTCAATTCACAATTCCTTTAAGTTCCTCACTTTTGCTTTTTTCTGTTAGAAATAAGTAACATTATTGAAGGTATGTAGATTTTCCACAAGTGGATTGTGTGTTGAATGTAAATAAACATTATGAAGAACTCATATTTTTAAATAGCAAACCTAAATGGACATGAAAAAGCACTAAATAAACACTAATACAATAGTACTGGGTGATCACAATCTGTCACAAAGATAGATTAGTTCGGAAAAAATCAACAACAAAATACTAGACATGAACCAAACTTTTGAACAAATGGACTTTGAGTCTACAGAGCATTCCACTCCATAAAATTAAAACACACATTTTTTTTTTCAGCTGCACACGGGTTGTTTTCCAAACCACACCATATGCTAGCTCACAGAACATGCTTAAGTAGATGCAAAGCAATTCAATTTATCCTTTGTATGTTGTCAGAACATAGTGAAATGAAATTGGAGATCAACAACAAAAGAAATTTCAAGAACTTCACAAACACATGGATATTGAACAACACCCTCCTTAACAACCAATGGGTCACAGACAAAATTAAAGTAGAAAATCAGTTTCTACAACTAAATAATGGTGCTAATAAAACATACCAGAAATTTTGGGACAAAATAAAAGTAGTCTTGCAAGGGAAATCCATAGCAGTGAATGCCCATACTAGATAAACAGAGTGACTCAAATAAATAACCTAATGCTGAACCACAAGATCTTAGAAAAAGATAAGTAAGACAAACCCAAAGCTTATACAAAGGAGGAAATTATAAAGATCAAAGCAGAAATCAATGCCATGGAGACCCAAGGGGATGATACGAGAAAAATAATTGAATGAAAGAGCTGATTCTGTGAAAAAATAAAACCGAAAAACCCTTAGTATTAAAAACAGGCAAGAAAAGGCTCAAATCCATGCAATTATGAATGAAATGGGTATAACTAGAACAGATCCATCAGACATCCAGAGGATTATCAACTCCTACTTTGAGAACCTGTATTCCAATAAGATGGAAAACATCAAATAAATGAACAGATTCCTAGACACATGAATTATGTGTCTTCTTGAACCAAGAAGACATAAAAATTCTAAACAATCCAGCATTAGCCAATGAAATAAAAAACATAATTAAAACCTTACAAAGAAAGAAAACTCGAGCTCCTCACAGTTTCACTGCTGAATTCTACAAGAAATTTAGCGAAAAATTAATAATCCCACTACTTCTCCAACTCTCTAATGAAAGTAAAAGGGAGGCAATGCTTCCTAATTCATTTAGGGAAGCAAGCATTACCTTCATTCTAAAATCAAAGAAAGACTCAACTAAAAAAGAGAACTACAGACCAATTTTTGTAATGAAAATAGAGGCAAAATTCTTCACTAAGATTCTCACAAACAGAATACAGAGGATCATCAAGAAGATTATATACACTAAGTGGGATTCATTCAAGAGATGCAAAATTGGTTCAATGTATGAAAATCAATAAATGTTACACACTGTATTAAAAGAGTCAAGGACAAAAACCATATGATCATCTCAACACATGGAGAAAAAGTGCTCAACAAAATCCAACACCCATTTATGACAAAAAGCCTATAGAAGATTGGGACAGATGGCCTTTCTCTGAACCTGATAAAGGCCATTTATGAAAAGCCGACAGCCATCATCACACTAAATGCTCAAGAACTGAATTCTTTCACATTAAATCAGGAACGAGACAAGGATGTCCACTATCTCCACTCCTATGCATTATAGTTCTGGAAACATTAGTGACAGTAATCTGATAAGAAAAAGAATAAAAATAGGTAAAAAAGAAGTTAAAATGTCATTATTTGTATGTGAAATGATATTCTATATAGTAGACCTGAAAGACTCCACCAAAAGACTTCTAGATTTAATAACCAGATTCAATAGAGTAGCTGAATACAAGGTGAACTCTCAAAAATTAATAGCTTTGTTATGTAAGAATAGACCCTGAGAAAGAAACTGCAGAAAAAATTCCTTTCACAATAGCATTCCATAGAAATGAGAAACCTAGGAATCAATCTAATGTGAAAAGTAAAAGACCTCTACTCAGAGAATTACATCATTCTAAAAATAAAGAGACTGAAGAGAATATTTGAAAAGTCATGCCTTGTTCCTAGACAGAAAGAATCAATATAGCAAAAATGTCTATATTTCCAAAACTACTGTAAATATATATATCTACTGCAATTCTGATTGAAATTTTAACCACATATTTCAGAAAACTGGGGATAATGTTCCAAAAACTCTTCTGGAATCAGAAGAGACCTAGAATAGCAAAAGCAACAAAGATAAGGCAGAGGGTTTCACAATTCCCAACTTGAAATTATACTTCAAAGTTACTGTGATAAAAACAGCATGGTACTGGCAAAGAAACACACATGATGGTCAGTAGAACAATTTAGAAGACAAAGAAGCAACTCCAGATATAGTACACCATCTCATCTTGAACAAAGGAGCCAAACATACTCACCGGAGGAAACATAACCTTTTTAATAGATGATGCTGGAAAAATTGAGTCTCAACTTGCCAAAAATTAAAACTAGACCCATATCTCTCACCATGCACTAAACTAAAATCAACATGGATAAAAGATCTAAATCTTAAAACAGAAACCTTAAACCTATTGGAAGAGTGGCTAGGTAGAACTCTTGAAGACATTGGCATCAGAAAAGACTTCATGAACAAAACTTTAGTCTCTTATGAATAAACAACTAGTATTTATTACTATTAAAAAGATTCTTCACAGCAAGAGAAATCACCAACAGAGTGAAAAGACAATGCACAACATAGGAAAAAACTTTTACCAGCTGTTCCTCAGGCTTAGATATGAAAAGAACTTTAAAAAATAGATCCTTCAGATTTAAAGAACCAATCCATCAATGGGTATCTGAAATGAATATTTTTCAGATGAAGAAATAGAATCAGAAAATAAGCATATGAAAGTTCAACATCACTGGTCATCCCAGGGGTGCAAATGAAAACAACTCTGAGATTCTACCTCACTCCAAAAAGAATCACAGCTATGAAATCAATTAATAACAAATGCTGGTGGGGTTGTGGGGGGAAAGTAACCTCTCTCCACTGTTGCTGGGAGTCTAAACTGGTATAATCCCTGTGGAAATTAGTATGGAGATTCCTCAAAAAATTAGGATTACAGGTCCCATTTGACCCTTCTATTTCCCTGCTGGGTATATACATGAAAGAATTAAAACCATCATACCACAATAATATATGTGTACTCATGTTCATAACAGTTCAATAAATAATAGCTAAATCATGGAAACAACCCAAAAGCCCATTAACAAGTGGCTGGAAATAAAAGACATGATCTTTTTTAATAAAATGGAGTACTGCTCAGCCATAAAAAACAGACACACATTGAGGATATACTCTGAGGTGAACTAAATAGGACATATATGTGTAAATACCAAATAATTACTCTGGTCTGAGACACTGAAAATGTGAGAATACTAATATATAAGAGGTATTGTGAAATAGGAATAAAATGTTCAAAGAAGAAGGAGAATAAGGAAGAGAGGCAGGGGAAGGGAAAGGAAATGGGGAGAGGTGGTAGGGCTAAGAGATATATCTTGATATTATTACACTGTATATTAAGGTAAAGTAATAAGGCAAATATATTAGGAGCAACTATCAGTGTGGGTATACATTTGTAAGGACCTGCTATCATTTTTAATACTTAATATATTAATTTTTAAAATCCTGAGTGATCAGAAAGGAACTACCTATGTCATCTCAATCCCAAGAGAACCTTAAATTTTTTTAAAAAAGAGGTATTTGTCTAAAGCAAATGAAGCTTTGAACTTTTTCAAAGACAATAATTACCTTATAACACAGACGATGTGAAAAATGGTAGAATATACAGACGCCTTTATGATGGCTCCTGATTTCAAGTGTATTTTTTCTTTAAATTTGGACAGGTAGACCCAAGATTACCTTACAGAAATTTAATATCTACTTAGACACTTTAAATCAATTCTCCAGTGATTATTTTCAGTTAGTCTGTTTATATGTGGTAAATCTTTATTTTCTTTCATTCTGTGTTTTCTTAGATTTAGTTCCTTTTAGTTTTTGTTTGGTTTGGTTTGGTTTTGGACTAGGGATTTTTTTTTTTTTTAAACAAAGCATTTTAAAATGTTTAAGCCTCTTTCCAAAAGACTTGTCCATTAAAGTCCTGTTTGCCAGAATGTAGATGCTGGTGTAATGATAAAGTTAGGTTCTGTGCAGATGTTGGAACTTGAGAACATCATTGTTATCCAGGAGCCATGATAGGATAGCACCTCATTTATGACCTACTGGACCCAGAGAGGAATTAAGCATGGTTGAGAAGAATCAAATTCATGAAAAATAGGATCCTGATGTTGCTGCAATATGCAGCAAAAGGTGGAGTCGAAAGAAATAATTCTCCCGCCAAGACAGTGTTGAAGAAACTCATTATTTTCCATCTGCTTTCTTCACACTTACTCTCAGCAAGAAGTGAAAGCAAATTTTTAAAACTTTTTCTTCATTGCAAAGAAAATATATTTCAGAAAATCACTATGTAGAAAGCGAAGCAATTAAGAGCTATCTGGCTGTGTGGATCTGGCCCCAGCTCAACTTAAAGCAATAGCTTTATTTCTATGCATTGAAACACACATGAGAAGCAAGCTCCTCTGCTCTGCAATGTGCTGAGTGACTTGACGTTTTAATAAACAAACAAACAAGCTGCCACGGAATATCCTTTGTAATGATAAACACAGCAAACTTTATGAGATGTAAATGGACATGAGGTGGTTCTGCAAAGCAAACAGCTGATGCATTCCGGAATGAGGAGACCACCGGGAAACTGAATCTACCAAAAGACAATCGTGTTTCAAAAGCCTGAAGTTTCCTCAGATCTCAACTTTGAAATTATAAACAGGTATAAATTTATTTTTACACAAGCAGTTCGTGTAGGCTATTGTTTAATGTGTTGGCAGTTCTAAGGTTTGGTGAACATTTTTTTTTAGCAAAATAACAGTTTTTAAAGTTTCACCTTTATTCCAAGCTGAAAATTCCAAGCTGAATATAATTATTATGTATCAAAAAGATACACTAATAAAAAGAAACTAAAAGAAGAAAAAACAAACACAAAATCAACAATGACAACAGTTATAAGTGTGTTAATATGGGTACATGGAAAACTATGAGTTTCTAGTTAGTGCAATCTAATTAATTAAATATCAGCTTAGTGACTATGATATGCCTTATTCCGGGTTATGTTCCATTAGAAAAACTAACATTCTATAGACTGTCATATGTATGCTCTCTAGGGAGAAACATTTTGAAAACACTTGATATGGAAACACATCTTTAAACCACTAAATAATGTACTGAAACTACAAGTTGATTTTGATCAAATACTGGTATAAAGAGATCAAAGAATAGAGATAGCTAGGAATGGAAATTTTAATGTTGTCCAAAAAGATAAAGTTGGATGATTTATAACTATTGACAACTCAGAAAATCAATCAAATTTTGGTAAGTGAAAATTATGAAAGCAAAGAGACACAGTTCAAAGCAGACATGTGCTATCAATAAATTCATAAATTATATGTGATTATTCTTTTTCAAAATATATATGAATCACACATTTGTCATTAGTAAGGGTAATGAGTCAGTCAATACCTTTCAGCGATTTGTAACTAGTACAAATTTCCT
>PVIR01040050.1:0-13579 GCA_004026965.1 Petromus typicus | reverse complement strand
CTAGGACTCATTACATCTTTATTTTCTCATACCAGAGAAAAGATGCGATATGTACCTATCTGTGCCCTATTTATTTCACTTATGAGGATATCCTCAAGGTATGTCCATTTAAGTAGAAATGATTCAAACTTATCATTCTTTATGGCAGAGTAATACTCCATTCTGTAGAAGAACCACAGCTTTTTTATCCAGTCTCCAGTTGATGGACACTTGGGTTGTTTCCAAGATGTAGCAATCACAAATTGGGCTGCTATAACCAGGGGTGATTTTTATCTTCTCCTCTTCTTTAGTTTCTGTTATAGCAACTATAATTGATGCTGTCAGAAAAATTTAAATTTAATAACAATTTCTCTTATCCTATCCATGTTAACTGGTGATTAAGATGATTGATAAACATGAATATCTGCAAGGATGGCAGGAAAAACACCAGAGATGAGAAAACAAATCTAAAAACATTCTGCAAGTTTTTACAGCTCTTAAACTTCTCATGTGATGTCTCTTTGCTTTCTGACTGGTCCTATTTTTATGTGTCAATTACAAGAAAGCCCTAAAAAGGTAAATAAGGAAAACTGTCTGCTTTGAATTTATCACTCCTCCGGTTAAAACTCCTCTAAACCTTCCCAATGCTTCAGAATGAAGTCCAGATCCCGCAGCAGATGTAGAAGGTCTTTGATGAGCAGCAGCTCAAGTTTCCATCTTCTTCTGTCTCCCCTGCTCTTGTCCCTGCCTGGGCTGCTTGAGTCTCTCTCTCCCCACCCTGCGCTTGTCCACACGCTATCCTTTACCGAGACATTCCTCTTCCTGCTTCCCCAAGTTTTCTCACAAACTCCTACACAGCTGAAATGTCACTTCCTTCAGCCCCCTCTGCTTCTGTTTAGTCATTCTCACTTAGACCTTCTCTCAGGATGGTGTTCACCTGCTGTTGATGTACCCAGGACGTCTTTGTCATTTCCCGGTTAGACTGTGTCTCGGTGTCTTGCTTGCTGTGGGAATCCCGAGTTAGTGCAGTGCTCACAAAGCCACAGGTGCTGCGTGGAGATTTTCAGAATGAATGCGTGTCATCGCAGGCAGCCAAAAGGCAGAGCAGCACATTCGTCCTGCAGCTTCAGGGGTGGTGCAGGTATTGACAGTTGTAGAGGTTCCCAGCCACTTAACGTCTGATTAGAAGAAAAGCCCAGGAACCAGCCTGAGCTGTGTCTTAGTCCATTTCATGTTGCTATATCAGAATACTACAGGGTGGGTGATTTGAAAGAAAACAAAGGTATACGTTACGGTTCTGGAGGCGGGAAAGTCCAGGGTCAAGGGGCACGCATCCAGCAAGGGTCATGTTGCTTTGTTGTCGTTTGGCGAAGGCATCCCATAGTCTCTCGGTTCTCTTTTGATAGCTAAGACACACTACCTGCCGCTCACCACTTTTAAAGGAAGAGTGTATTTTGGCTGGTGATGACAGGCTGTGACCAGCAGCCTCCAAGACAAAAACAGTATAGCAGAGGAAAATGTTCTTAACCACGACAGCCAGGAGCAGACAGAAAAGGGAGGCGCTGGGGCGGTGAACACGCCCTCGAGCGCACACCCCAGACCCACTAGGCCCACCTCCTCACCGCACCACAGCTGTGGATGAGCCCACTGATGAGGGGCAGCGCCCGTGAGCCGGCGACCTTCCCCACATGTGAGGATTGGGGGCGGTACTCTAGAGTAAACCCTAACACTTGGTGAGAGAAAGAGAGTGGACCCCTCAGGTCCCTCTTCTTTGTCTTGTGAAGCCCCTGACACAAGCCTGGGGACCCTACACTCCTGGCATCTTCTGATCACCTCCTGATCGCCTCACCTCCAAGCCCCATCAACATATGAAAATGGGCAGATACATTCAAGAAACACAGCTGGGGACAGTGTCACTGGGCTTCTCAGTAGGTAGGCAGGGAAGGGAGACATTGCTTGGCAGGGGACTCTGCTCAGAAAGGTGGACTGGGAACAGCTCAGTGCCCACAGGAGTGAGCAGGAGTGAGGAGGGGAGGGGGGGGAGGGAGGGGGGGGAAATTCCAGACCCACACTGCAAATACTATTTAGCATGCACGTTTGACTTTAGGCAACATGGAGCCAGCCAGGACTGGTTTTGTTTACTATGGATATTTTTTAACAAGCCATTTAGGTCTGTCACAGCCCCCATGTGATGGTCATGAATTCAGTATACTCAGACCTGCCGCATTCTGCGTCCAAGACAACTCGAAATGTGAACAGCCAGTTCGATCTACAATACTAAGTCCGTTTATTCAAAGAAAAAAAAAGTTATAAGAAACTTATAAACAGCATTTACAGGCGGTGCCATTTGGGAGTTAAAGCAGCTCTTTTTTGGCGTAGGCTCTTTAAAAAATTTATGGCCAGATCAACATTATAATGCCAATAAAGTGATTTTTAAAAAAAACAAACACATCAATTTAACCATTGGTTGAACACAGGAGAATACAACAAGCCTGGTGCTGGAGAACCGCTGATGGGAGAACCTTAAGCAGACTTTTTAAATGAAGGTAATGCATGCTCATTGTAAAACACAGAAATAAAGCAGACAGTCTAAAACAACTTTTCATGAAAATCAATATTCCTGCCTCCTCCTTTCCACTTTCAACCCTGTTTCTCAGAGCGACACATTACAAATCTTTTAAACTAGTTCTTCTGTTGTTTACCTCCCCATCTCTGCATAACATGCAGACAGGCTTGCTGCTGATTTGTCATCTGTGGACATTACTTTCTGGCCACCAGCTACTATGGACAAGTGTTTTACTGATTTTTGACTCCATCTCTTTGTCTCTCCTCCATATTTCTGCTGTGGTTATATTATTATAGGTTATATGATTGTATATATTTACGGTTACACCCAAGGACAAATTTAGGCCATAATTTTAAATCCGAGGTACCTATAAATGCAAATCTGTGACTATGCAAAGAAAGGACAGGGCGTTGCAGGTGTGGAAGGACAGAGCCCTAAGATATACACCCTTTGTGCTTTTTTTCTGGTGAGGGGAGGTGAAGTCTATAAATTGCCCAGGCTGGTCTTGAACTCACAATTCCTCCATGTATCCTCCTAGGTATCTATGGATGTGCCCCACTGTGGCGAGCTGATCTAAGATGGCGCTGAGCACGGAGCCAAGGGGCGTAGGCCTCTGCCTCTGAGTAAAAAACAAGTTGCTTCGTTGACCTTATTTGGAAGAGTCTAGGCTGTGTTGGGGGCGTGCTGAACCAGGGTATATAAAGGAGCTAATGCGGAAATAAAGGGAGAAGAGTTCTAGGCTTGCACCTCCAGCAGTGTGTTGTGTTCTTCCTTGCGGGACAAGAGAGACACGACACCCCACTGCACCTGGTTCCCTTATACTTTATTTCCCCTCCAATCTCCATCCAAAGTATCCACAGACCTCTGCTCTGCCTCCTCTGTTAGACTGTACCTCCACTCTCTGCTCTGTTCTCAAGCCTGTTTCTCCAGCCTGGATTTTTGTACTTGCTTTCTGATGAGACTCCTCTTTCTGCACTTACCTCTTGGCCAGAGAAGCCATTTATGATGTAAAACAAACACATAAATTTAACCCTTGGTTGAACACAGGAGAATACAAGCAGCCTGGTGTTGAGGTGAGAATGCCTCACTTTTTGGCCCCAAATCCTACCTCCCCCATTCCAGTGAGAAGCAAAGCCAACTCCTTAGACCACAGTGACTCCCCCAACTTTACCTCCAACACTCGCCCTTTGGATCATTCGGCTCTACATAGCCCATCCAGGCCCGCCCACCCTGAGGTGGTCTGCACTCGGAAGCCCTGCCCGGAACGCCTGTCCCGCAGCAACTTGCTGGCTCCTTCTTTTCCCTGAGCTTGTCTCGAGGGAGTGGAGGTAAATGAGAGACGCTGCAGGAAAGTTTGAAGAAGCGCGACAGGCAGGGAACTGGGAAGAGGGCAGGACTGCAGGAAACTTCTAACAATAAGATGGCCCCAGGCATGATTATTGGTTAAAGCAGAAGGAACTGTTGGAGAAAGAGAGGCTATAAATCCAAGAAAGAGAGAAAAGTTAATGTGGAGAGAATGTCCCTAAGGAGGGTGAGGGCACAAGATCAAAAGCATGAGTAGATGAAACAAAATTAATTAACAAGTTCATGCCTGAGAGCCATAATTTTCTCTGTGAAATAGAATGCAGGGTCTAACCCAAGGGGGCCAGGGATGACTCGGAGGGCGGGAGGAGGTGATAGTGTGGGTTTGATGTACACCAGCTGCGGAGGGGAAGACCGGAGAGGGGAGGACCAAGAATATATAACAAGGCTGCCCGAATGCTGAGGCACCAGGCAAAGCTGGAAGCCTTGAACTTGATGAGATTCCCCTGAGCGTGCTGGCACAGTTTATTTTCTGCCCTTAGCAACAGTCTTGCTACAATAGGGAAGAGAGGGATATTCCCTTATTTTACAGACGAGAAAACTGAGACACAGTGAAGTCACGCAGTTTGTAAGTGATCACTCTTAGGGTTCTCCAGAGATGCAAAACAGTTAACAGGATATTCATTGATTCATTGATTCATTGATTCATTCATTCAAAGTAGTGGGCTCCCCCCCATGGAGTTTAACAAGTGCCAAGATCAGCAGATGACATGGGGGCAGTAAGGCAGTGATTGTGGGAACCTCAAAAGGCCTGAGCCCCACGAGGCGCTGATGTTTCAGTTACTTCCCGGTCGGAAGGTACCAACCAAGTCCCGGGTGGAAAGCCCCAGGCGGAAGGAATCACTCTCCCCCCTGGGAGGGCAGGTCTCTTGTTCAGCGCAGGTCTTTAACAGGATGGAGCCCACCGCCTTAGCGGAGACAGTCTGCTTGCGTGGGCTACTTATCCACATCTTAGTCTCATGAGAAACAGCCTCCCGAACACACCCAGAATAGTAGGTGACCAGACGTCTGGGACTTGTGGCTCAGACAGGTTAACGTGAAAATCAATCACCACTATGGTGGAGCCTGAATTCAAACCCAGACATTCTCTGCCCACCGTGAGCTCTCACTACACAAGCTGAAAACCTGCTGAGATAGCAGACAGCGGCTGAGACTCTGTGGAGCAGCTGAAGTGACAGCCCATAGGAAGCACGTCCTGGGACAAACTAGTGCTAACAATGGTGGTATTAGTAATAATAACAAGTATCGTATCTAGAGATGAAGCCAGCTTGGACTTTCGGGAGGGAACTGCAGGTCCCCTGTGGGCTTATAAAGTAGCTGCAGGAAGAGGGCCAGAAGGTATGTTAATAATGGAATGGGCGGCAGTGCAAGAGGGGACCGAAAGTCACCAATGCTTAGAGTCGAGGTTTGCTCCTCACAGCTCAGTAGAGCAGTGGGTGCAGCGACTTTGCGCCCAGCAGAAGCCACCGGGCTCTGAGTCCAGAGCTCCTGTCTGTTTGATCCCCCAGCTAGTGGGGCGAGGGAGGGTTCGGAGCAGTGTGTGTCCAGAGTTTCAGGCCTACGTCTGAGCAGCCTATGACGGGGGCCACGCGGGGCTACTGGGCACTTGAAGTTAATTTTAATTAATTTAAATTTAAGTTGAAAAAAGATTCTCTCTTCAGTTATTCTAAAACATTTAAGTATGTGTAACCTGCTGATATATCCAGTCATCTGGAGGGAGTGGAGGTAAATGAGAGAGTTGCTTTTCAATTGCAAATTTTATAACATCAAACATTGGATGGATTATTTCTGATGAAAATTATATACTATAAATATAAATGCCCTCCAGAACTGGGCATGGTGGCTCATGCCTGTAGTCCTAGCACTCTAAGAGGCTGAGGATAGGGGATCTCAAGCTCAAGCCCAGTCTGGGCAACTTAGGGACTTAGCAAGATCATGTCTCAGAATAAAAACTAAGAGAAAATCAGGTGATGGAGGTCAACCCCTAGCACTGAAAAAATCATTGCTAATCCTCAAAGACAGGATGGAGCGTAAGAATGCAAACCATCTCTTCACTGCTATTTAAATCATTGCATGTTGAAATAGTAACTATTTGGATCTACAGAGCTGAATAAAATATATTACTGAAGCCAATTTCCCCTTTTTTCTCTTTCCACTTTTAAAAATACAGCTCTTAGAAAATTTCAAATTATATAGGTGGTTCACATATTTCTTTTTGACAGCGCTGGTCTAAATTACTAAAAAACATACATATCACTTAAACTCACAGGCCATCGGGCAAAAATTAGTCACAAATTGACACAACCTACTAAGCTTGCTGGGAAATGTAAATCTAGTCTCTGGCTGAGCAGCCATCTCTCTGAGAAGCTGAGAACCCACAGAAGTGGGAGCCGGAAGCTTCCGCCTAGTGGAGATGTTGAATTCAGAGAAGGCACAAGAGATAACAAGACTAGGATGTGATGAAGGGTGAATAAAGTTCTAGACAACATGGGTAAGAAATTGTGAATAATCATCCTGTCAGTGGATATAAAATATTCATCTTTCTGTTTATTATAGCAAAAAGAATGATTCAATTTCAATAGCAGTTCTTTTCAATAACTACATTGACACTATTACTAAGTTACACCTTAAATCTTGACAGAGCAATGGAATTTCATGCATATCATCTTATGAACCTGACAAACACTTGCTCAGCATAATATTTGGCTTGGGCCGGGGATATAGCTCAGTGGTTCCGGCACCTGTCTTGCAAGCGCAAGGACCCGGGTTCGATCCCCGGTAACCACATACCATACTGGGTGTGGAGACTCACGCCCAGCAACAATCAGTACCATATACCACAGTGCCAGGTGTGGTGGCTCACCCCTGTAATCCCAGCACTCGGGAGGCAGAGGCAAGAGGATTGCTGTGATGTGAGTTGGAGGCTGAGCTCAGGGCCAGGCTGAACCACAAAGCGAGACCCTGTCTCAAAAAAAAAAACCTTAAAAAAAATATTTGGCTTAACACAGGTTCTCAACAAACATTTGTTGAACCAATATCTGAATAAATTCAATGATACAAACTAGAGAATAAGAGCCAAGAGATGTCATTCATTCAGCAAATATGTGAATACATTCTAAGCATTGCAGATACAGTAATGAACAATGGGGAGAATCCTGTTCTCGGGAGGAGCAGGGCTTTAAATAAACAATAAGCATAATAATATATGATATGATGTGGGTTCAAAACAAATATTATGAATAAGAAGACAGTGGAGAGATCAAGAGTGATAGTATGGCTGGAATTCAGCCTGAGGGACAGGGAAGCCTTCTTTAAAGAGGTGTCAACTTTCTATAGCTAGACCTGGGAACGTCAGCGGGAAGAGAATTATAGGGAGAAGAAATAGCAGGTACCAAGGTCCTGAGGCCAGAACGAGCTGCTGTATGAGAGTAGCAGCGAAAAGGCCAATATACATGGAAGGAAGTGAGTTAAAATAAGAACAACAAGACGAAGTGAGGACGTGGGAACACCACTCAGAAGTTGTCAGACTTTGTTCTCAGTGGGGAGGGGAATAATTATGGCCCCACATTTTTATTTTTTAATTAAGTACCTCTCCAGAGATGTGCACAACCTTCTGTAGAAGGGGCCATGCCAGATGAGAGCCAAGCAGCCCTGGATTTGCTGAGGGGTTTTCAGAAATTGCTTGTTTAGCAGTGTTTTAGCGTTCCCGCATGTTCTCTTCGGCTAACTACAGAGGAAGCAAAGTGCTGGCTTGGGCTTCCTTCCAGATTTGGAATTAGTTTGTTTTTTGTCTTTTATCATAAACATCCTGCTGCCTTTTGACAGTATTCCTGGTAATGGAACCTTTTTGTTTTGTTATATTTTAATCTGCTTAGTGCATGTGGCTTTTCTATCAGGCCCCACAAATCACTGGTTATCATCACAGCCGATGGTCTGTGTCCAGCCAATTTCACAGACAAACACTTCTTTCCTGGTCACAGTCCCTGATGCAGGGAAGTCTGATTTACAAAGTCAATAAAAATGCATTCAGGGAATTACTGGACCCTGCTGGCTTAATGCATGAGATTAAAATCTTCGAGTTTAGGACAACAAGAAGTCATTTAACATGCGTACGGTGGCAAGTGGGTTGTGGAAATGTCAGCTGGACAGGGTTAGCTCCAGGGGAAGGGCCCTGTTGGTAGACCAAAGGACTAAGCTTTGAGCTGGCCTTGGCGCCTCCCTGCTGTGACCTGGCAATAGATACCAAAGCACATTACTGGTCATTTTGGAGAGAGAATAATTTCTCATAGTGGAAAATCATCCAGACCAAAAAAAAAAAAAAAAAAAAAAAGTGGGATATTTTACAAAGAATTTTTAAAAAATGTTTTCCTTATTGCCAAATTATTGAGCATTTGTTTTCCATGCTGTAGTTGGGCAGCATCACACCGGTCAGGATGTGAGCAAACTCTGGACTGTGAGGCAGTCCCCCTCACCCCCCAGCCAACGTGGACCCTATGCTGGATAAGGTCGGTTCCAGGAGATGTGTCTGTGTCCCGAGGCCCTGCTCTAAACTGTGAATAGTTCAGTGACCAACACTCCCAGCAGAGAAAGGATCCACAGCTCCCACCATGCAGAAACAGTTTAGGAAACAAAAGCCAAAGGGGAAAATAAGGATTACCCCAGACCCCACTAACTTGGGAAAAGGACTGTTAACATTTTGGTATGTACAGATAAATATATAGATATCTCTATCGTATTTACCTATTTGGACATGTATTAAATACGTGTACTGCATATATATATATATATATATATATATATATATATATATATATATATGGCATACATATACATCCACACCTACATGTGCAAAAATGAATCATACTATTTTCTATCTTGTTTTTTCTTTAATGCAGCATAAATATTTTCTCTGCATTAATAAAGATGAAAATAGATACCTCTGATCCTTGGTCCAGAAACTTCAGAATAAAGAATTTTCACTAAGGAAATAATCTTAGATGTATATACAAGGTATTTACTGCAGCATCATTTATAAGAGTTAAAAATTGCGAACAATCAAATATCTAACAATCAAGATCTCATTAACAAACATTCTGGATATCTCCACATGGCCATGGTAATTTGACAAGTCTATTTTAATGATATAAATAATCATGCCCAATACATGATCAATTTCTTTTGCAAAAGGACCAAAATATCAGCATTGTGTGAAAAAAAAGCACATGTACATCAAAACAAAAGATATTCATTAAAATGTTGCGAATGGTTATTTCTGAGTCAATGGATCACAGGTGCTTCTTTTTTATAAGAATTTATTTTGCATTTTTTTCTCAGAATGTATTATTTTGCCATTCAAAAATCATTTAAAATATTTTGATTGGTCTTCGAATATTTTCACTGTACTTTAAATGCTAAAGTAGTAATTAGTGCATACAGTAAAATAGTCAATTAAACAAAACAGTATTCAGTGAAAAACTGGCTCTTTCATTCTAGAGATGTCCCATTTTCTTTCTTTAAATTAATCTTATCGATACATTTTATATATACATCATGAACACAAACAATGTCGAACGTTTGTACCAGTGCACGACACAACTTAATTCTCATTTTCCCCCCAAAAGGCAGCCACTCTGAGCAGTTCCTTATACATCTTTGAGAGATGTTCTTTGTCATACAGTGATACCTTGGTTCATGAACACTTCTGTTCACAAACAATTGTCTTCTGAACAGAAACACTGACAGATCTGGCTTCTGTTTGCAAACTCCGCCGCAGGTGATAAACATGACTGTGGCCATCTTCCCCAGAACTGTGCAATGAATTAAGTTCATGAACCGAGGCTTCAGTGTCTACACACACACACACACACACACACACACACACACACACACACACACAAATAGGAGAGTGTACTGTTTATACTGCTCAACATCCCCAATCTAATGTCTCCTGGAAAGTTTCTCAGCCATAGCACACAGATCATTCTTTTAACGCTTTAGTGGTGTTTTATTATATGGCTATATCATGCTTACGGATAGCTTTTTATTCTTGCAAAAACTGTTGTAATGACCATTATTCTACAATCTTTTTTAAAAAAAATGTGTAAAAATGTTTGTTGGATGAATTCCTAGAAGTAGAATTGCTGAGTCAATGGAGAGTGTATTTTAAATTCTCATACATATTTCCAGACTTCTTCCCCAAGAGACCACATCCTCACGGCGATATATGTCCGTGTTATCCCACACCCTCGGCACACCTTGCTTGCTCTGTCAAAGTCTTCATGTCCGCCAGTTCGGTGGGTGTAATGTGCAGCTTGCTGACGTTTTATGTTGTACATCTTTAAATAAGCGATTGGCCTTAAAGGGAAGGGGAACAAGAAGATAAAGTTCAGAGACCATTCTGTATTTTAATTTCCCTTTCTTTCCTCTTTCATCCATCTCTTCCTTCTTTCCTTCATTTGAAAGTGTGAAATAAGTGTATCTACAGAGGCTAAAAGGAAAGAGTTGAGGAAGAACTAGTTAGAAAATAATGAAGAGAGATGTTTTCTTGAAGAGGAAGGAGGGAGTGGAACACTGTCTCAGCTCTTAAATCAGTGTGCTTGCCAACACACTTCTCATAACATATCCTGTGATATTAGAAGTTTTTTTCATTTTCCTCCGTCTTCCCAGGGTGTAGGCTCAACCAAGGACTCTTAGGGAATTGAATATGGGCGGAGGCCTTGCACCTGAGTGCACCATTTGCTTTGACTCCATTTGGCTTGTGTCTGATTATGTGCCACAGAAAGAACTTACTCTGTGTGACTACTGTCCAGGGCCACATATCTGTGTTCTGATGTGAAGTCATTCCACAGCCAAGGAACCAAAATTCAGTTTTCTGTCAAACTTGCTGCCTGAATTCTTGGTGTCCTATAGATTCATGAGCTGGAGAATAAATGTTCCTTGAGGAAATCAGTGAGTTCTAGGATGGTTTGTTACACAGCATGCTGATTGTGGCAATTACTGACTAATACATTCTGTGCCTGTTGTTCTTGTAAGATAGTGCGGTAAATAAAAATTAAAAATACCTGCCAGCCACCACCGAGTTGACTTTGTGGAGGCGGTGACACTGAACCTCTGTGTCAGATGATGATGAATGTTGTAGAAATGCCTCTTCTGTATAGCGTGGTCAGCACTCAGGCCTCCCAGGGGCAATCTCTTGTTGCTCTCTGGGGGCACAGTTGGGCCAGCCATCTTTGCTCTGGTCTCCAGACTGCGGGTAAATAGGGTCCAAGGCTTCCTCCACTTTTTGGTGCGGTCTCCATTTACCGGCATTTTCCTTTTTTTTTTTTTGATTCTAGTTGTCCTGGCAACATAAGACAAGGGGAGATGTAAATAATACCTACCAAGTTCTTTGTGCCCGAGCCTGTGGTAAACATTTCACGTGCACAAGTGTGCGTGGACTTTCTGAGGCAGGTAGCATTAGTGTCCTCCATTTTACATCAGGGCAAGAGTCAGGAATTGAATGACAACAAACTCTCAGGACTCCACAGAAGCTTAGCCATGGCACGTAAATACGTGTTAGAAGATAGGTAATCTTTCCCTTTCTCTAGATCTTTCTCAAATGGGAAGTGGATCAAGAGATGGAGGAAGAGAGAGGGAAAAGGGATGGTACAAAGGGTGTGTTATGTGCATATACCAGTTTCCCACAGGCATATGAACATTATGTACTATACACATGCAAATAAATAGATAAACAAATGTGTCAGAGATCTTGGAGTAAATATGTCCAGGGTCTCTTATTTCTCCCTCCTTGGTTCTTGAATTTTTACACTGTTTAACACTCAGCTAAATTATATGGCATATAGTACTAGAACCTACTCCAGTCCAGGAACTTTCTAGACCCTGGGAGCCCATGGGGTGCCCTTGTTTTTCTTAGAGGGTTGCAGGGTAGAGCGAAGATGTTTGCAAAAGACGATCATGGGCTGTAGATTGAGTGATACAAAAACACAATAGTGCTACACGTCGTGCTTTTCAGCCACCGCCTTCAGTAATTCTCAGGAATCTGGCGACTTCGCGGAGGCCGAACCAGGGCCCAGGAAGCATATTCCAAGCCACAGGTAGCGCAGCTTGGTGGAGTGTAAGTAGGTCGTCCAGTGACATTTAAATTTCAGATCAACGTGTCCCATACTTACACCAAAAAATTATTCATTGTTGATCTGAAATTCAAATTCAGTGGCGTGTTCTGTATTTTTATTTGCTAAACCTGGCAAGTGAAACTCAAGGTCACTTTTGGGCCCAAACCTGCCTGTCTCCAGCGTGAGGCCTGCAGTCCCCGCCACTCTCTACCCTACTCTCATCTCAGCCCTGTCTCCTGCCCTCATTGGCCTTCTAGGGCCAGTGTGCTGAAGGGCAGAGGCCGGGGAAGCCAGGGCTAAATGTGTGCGGAGATGGAGGCAAAGGGGGCAGTTTTCTACCTGTGGCCCCCAGATAACCGCAGACAGCAGTTGGCAGCAAGACCGGAGGTTCTTGCTCAGACCCGACTTCTGCAGGGAAATCAGCGATTCCCTTAAAGCCTCTGGGGCACGCGGATGGGGCCATCCCCGCAGAGCTGCTCTTTGTGAGCTTTTTTATAAACCGGCAACAATTTACACTCCAAATGAAGTCCTAATAAACTGCCACGCCAGCCCTGCCAGCAGCTGGCCAGATAAACGCTTCCTTTTAATAATGGGCCTGAGCGGAGCTTTGGGCGCATCCCGGCTCCCAGCCTGGACCGGGCCGGGCCAGGGGCCTGCAAACTGGTGCTGGAGTCCTAGTCTGGGCACCAGGAAAACAGAGCAGCAGCAGATCGCTAGGAGCTGGGCCTCCTGTTTGCTTCCTAGCCAGGTGTCCGGACCGCTTTACTTAACTTCTCTGCGCTTCATCTTGTCCTTTATTAAGTGCAAATATGAAAGTGCTTGTCTGTTAGGGTCAATGCCTAGTACTGGTGTAAGAGACGCTTAGCAACAATTATCATGTGATTTTCTAAACACTAAAATGGATGTATATATCACAGCTGTGAAGTTCTTAGCACAGTATAAATGCTCAGGAAATGATATACTATTTATATTCTTTAAAAAAATTTTTTTAAAAATCCAAATCTTTATTGGTTCATTATGAATACACATCATCATCACATTCAACACTGAGAGTTTGTACCAGAATATGACACAACTTGATTCTCATTTTTCCCCTTCCCCCACCTCCCTGTCATCCCCCCACCCCCTGTATACATAAGCTTTGTTTCCTTTTTTTCTTCATTACTGTCAAATTCTTTTTCCCCTCATTATTTACCCCTACACCCTCTTTCCTTTTAAATATTTTCTATTTCACAATATCAACTGTATATACTACAACTCATTTACATCTTCATTTTCTCATACCAGAGAAAAGATACAATATTTACATATCTGTGACCTATTTATTTCACTTATGAGGATATCCTAAAGGTACATCCATTTGAGTATGAATGACTCAATCTTATCATTTTTAATGGCAGAATAATATTCCATTTTATAAAGGAACCACATCTTCTCTATGCAGTCTCCAGATGATGGACATTTGGGTTGTTTCCAAAATTTAGCAATCACAAAATGAGCTTCTATAAACATAGGTGCACATATGTCACTGTGAAATGAATCTTTTAATTCTTGTGTGTAT